>CM018041.1:28838347-28943347 GCA_008638375.1 Nyssa sinensis | reverse complement strand
AAGACACATTACCATGTATCACTACCAGTTGACTTGGTTCTCGAAGGGTATATTGGGATTTTATATTTGATTTGGATCTCACACACTCACATCATCCATGCATTGCATATAGTTTTTATTATAACATCATGTATGTCATTGACTTGTAGTTGTGAACCAATTTTCCCAAAATGCATCTTTAAAATAGTTAAGGAAAAAATTTAGTTCACAAAACAAGCAAAAATGAGCAACTTTCTATTGCTTGTTTGAACGAAGCCTTGGCTCATTCGAACGAACAATAGAGAAGTTCATTCTCATTTGTTTTCATTTATTCGAAGGTTCTGTATCAACCTCAGAGTTGTGCTCGTTTGATATTCGTTCCTTGTTCATTCGAATGAACTAGTGCTCGTTTGAATGAATGATGGTTCGTCGAACGAACCCTAGGCAGAAAACATATTTATATTATGATTTGTAGCCATTGGGGATCAATCAAGCTCTTTGTGAAAATAGGCAAAAATACGATTTAGAGCAGTCAAAAACAAAGTGAGAGTGTCGCAAATTGTGAGAGCTAATATGTTGATTGATCTTGAAGCTCTTATGAGAGATCATTCATAGATGTCATTCACAATCATCTCTACTCTTTTTCATTGATCTATTTAGATCATCCACATGATCCAAATCAGATCTAAAGAGCCTTGGTTCACGTCAAATTCACCATTGATGATAGATGAAGTTCAAGCAAGAGGATTCAGTGTTGAGCAATGACACTGAGGTCATAAGGATTCGCGATTGTTGAGTGGCTTGATCGAAGGAGTCTAAGACCATGGAGGAGTCTGGTTGTTTGAAATTTTGGCTATGAGAAGCTTGAGGATTCGAGGGAAATTTGAAGACGTAACTAGGGAGAATGGAGCTTGAGGTACTTAGCTCATTCATAGATTCGTTGTATTTCAAATTCTATCATAGTGCATTCCTTTCTTATAGCATTGGCCCGACCCCGGAGTTTTACTCCAAAGATTATTGTCCTTGGTAGTTTCTCTATCATTAATCGATTTGCAATCTCTCTTTCTCTCTCCAGCTCTTTCAATTTAGTATGTGCTTAATTGAAATGCTTCTGCTTAATTTTAGAAATTGAGTTTTTCAGTAATTTGATATATTGAAAAACTTGATTTAGTAAATTGATTGAAATCAAATATTGATAGTTTAGTTAATTTTGCCTTGAATTGTGAAAATTTCTATAAAATCAAGCTAGTTGATCAATTATGTGAAGTTTAAATAGGTTCATTTATTTAGTTGATTCTTGGTTAATCCATTGGTGGATAGGCATATATATTGGATTAATCACGTTGACTGATTTTGTTGATTGTGTCATCATTTGTTTTTAACCAAGGATAGTAATTAACTTGAAAGAATTTTTTAATTCAAGACCTACCTATTCAACCCCCCTTTTAGGTATTATTCACATTTTGGGACCTTGAGTGATATCCTAGTGGTATCCCTCTGCATCAAAGTGTATCAGAACCTTTTTTCTACGGAAAGATAAACTAAAAGGTCTTAACCGAAAAGCTCCTCCTACTCTCAAAAGAATTGTGAGACAAATTTGGGTAAGGAAGGATAAACTAAAAGGTCTTAAAAAGGTGTGTGTAATATCCCGACCCGGGATACGTCACGTATACCGAGGTAGGTCGGTTAAAACATGTAACTTGAACGATAAGATATGAATATCATAGTATTCTCATGGAAATGAAAGACTGAAGACTATAATCATAGAAATGAATGACCAGGGCTGGGTAACACCCGAGCATCACAGGGCATTGCATCGAAATGCGTGTATGCACGTATTTCCATGCATGCATACGTGAACATAGATACATAGCTCAATTAAAATAAGTGTATGTAAATGAGATTTAAAATGGGTTAATGCCTCTACACATGCATGTATATACATGTATAAAAACATGTATTTCATATGTATATGTATACATGTATAATATAATGTATTATATGGATATTATGTATATATGTATATATAAAAGAAATAAAAGGAAAGAAAAAGGAGAATGGGGAAACTGCCAAGGGCAGTGTGTAAGTGCACTGTATGTGAAGTGTGTGTGTCGGCTAGGTGAGAAGTGTGTGTGTGTGTGATATATAATATGATATATATATATATATATATATGCATGAGTGCACAACAAGTCTCCCCAAGCCATTAATGCAAAGTTGCATTTGGCAGAGGGAAGACAGGCCCTAGGTCAAGGAAAGAGGCCATAGAAGGGGGAGGAACCGAGAGAGAGAGAGAAAAGAGAGAGAGGCGGTGGAAACTTCTCTCTACAAATATGAGCCTACGGGTGTGGGTTTAAAGGCACAAAGGAGACCAAAGTTAAGAGAACACTTTGGCAAAGAATTTAGGAGCACAAAACAGGAAGTTTGGAGGGTCACAGTGGGCTAAATCCGAACACCCAGGTAAACAAGTTTAATTCTATTTTTGAGATTTAAAGCATGAAGCTTATATATAATTATATAGTCTAAACAAGCATGAAATATAGATTATTTTGCAAAAAGAATCAGGTTAAAAGGTTGAGAAACCATAGAGAAATCTGGAGTTGCAGGTTATAGAGAATAATCAGCCATGTGGTATTTATGCATCAAACCTTGTTTAAAGTTTGTAGAAGCAACCTATACTAGTGTAGAAACAAACTAGGAGAATTTTAGAGTCGAAACAGTGCTTAGAACACCATGGAAATGAAAAATGTCACTTGGCCGGAAAATCGGCCGGAGACATTTAGGCTCTATTTCGTGAAGATTTGGAGGGCTTCAATGGAAACCGAGGGTGGATTTGGGGTCCTTGGGAAAAAGGGAATGAAATGGCATTCAAAATGGGGGAAAAAACCACCGAAAACCGGTGACCGTCGCCGGAGAAGGTCACTGTGCACGCCGGAACCCTACCGGAGACGTGGGGAAGACGACCGGAAAAGCGTGGGTCTATTCGGGTCAAAACTGGAACGGATCCGGGTTCGGATCGGGTCGGTACCCGACCGGATATAAAAAGGGACCGAAACTGTGTCGTTTGGTTTATTAATTTAAATGGGTTTTGGGCTGTTTGGTTGCGGGAATAATAAATTGGGAATTGGGTTTGGGTTTATCCAAACCAAGGATAGGATAGAAAATCAGGGTTATTGAAATCCGGTTTTTCAAATGAACTGAACCGTTTGGTTCAAGGGAAGAATGGACCGGTTTAGGGTTTTTAAGTCTGAACCAACTGGTTCAGACCGCAGCTTTTAGAAATTGTGAACCGGCCCCAAATGTTTTGAAAAATTACACTGTTGCCCAAACATAAAAAATTAATTAAATATTAATTTTACAATAATGCCCCTATTTCAAAATTGGGTCAAACGAAGTCCAAACGATACAAATGAATAGTCAAAACCTATTATCTCGGACGTTCTAAGTCCAATGGTGGAGTCCATTTTATGAGACGGAACCCCGAAGGATAAAATACCGAAAAAGTGCAAAATGACTATTTTGCCCTTTTTAGTACAAAAGTCCAAATGGAATTCCGCGAAAGCCTAAACCGACTTTCTTCGGCGTTCCGGACTCAATGGTAAAGTCTAAAATAGTATTTGAAATACTTATGATAGAAAGGCATAAAATTTGATGAATAGCATTTATTCTGAAACGTATTCACTGATATATAGGAAACTCGAAAGGCAAGGGTTTACTCACGGATTTCTGATCTAAAATCACGATAGAGGTAAGTGGATCACTCTCTCTTACATGTGGTGTTTCCACAAGCCAAGTTTATTCTTTTACTGCCAAACTTGTACTCTTGAAAGTATTGATATCTTTGTGTTCCACATTTCGATATTTGCTATCTTGTGGACGTATCATTGACTGATGTATCAGTGTTATCATGTTTCACTGTGTTTTGAAAACACATATGTTATTGCTATCCACTTGTGATATTGTTCTATCTCGTGGACATTGCTTGACTGTTATATCATTGTTATTATGTTGAACCATGCCTTGAAAGGCCTACTGTTGTATCCTTATTGAATGAATGATATTCCATTTTTATACTCTATGGAATTCCTATGATCATGACTTGTTTATGGACACGGGAGTTGTGCTCAGCCACAACACCCATCTGATGCTATCTGATTGAATGGGACCTACGGGTCAAGTCCGTGAACGGACAAATGGCAATTTACTGGAAATTGATTGGGGGGTATGCCGGGCCCCAAAAGATCGAGGGTCTGCCGAGCCCTGAAACAGAATAACAGCATCTCTTATGATTAACAGGACTTGATTGTTGAATGGCACTATTCCTTATAATTCTCCAAGTCTCGAAAGACTTGCATTGATTGATTTGATTGTGATCGGTTCATTGTGGCAGTACTTCATTGTTGTTATATTTTCAGTTTACACTATTACTTCTGATTGTGTATTGTGATTACTTTTTCATTGGCCCTCGTGGCAATTGTTTCCATTGGCCCTCGTGGCAATTATGTTCATTGGCTATCACAGCATCTCCTTCCTTATGATTGGCTATCATTATCTTATTCATGGATTCACATTGATCATCGATACCAGTGTTGGAGATCTGTTTTACTTACTGAGCTTTGTAGCTCATTCCACCCCATTTACCCCCATTTTAGGTGTTGACGCTGCGAGACCCCAGTAGGAGTCTGAGAGCGTAGGGGGACATTTTGAAGTATTGTATCAGTCTATGTTAGTTCTCCCATGTATTCACCACCCCCGGGTGCTGGTTACGGTTTAGTTCACATTTTGAATTTTGTAGAACTATGTCATGTATTTAATAGATTTCCGTTACTAAATTTATTTTAAAGACTTCCGCTGGATTACTGTAATAGATAAAGACTTCCGCTGTTTAATGTTTAAAATTTTTAGTACATTGCATATTAGTACTATGATACAGGAATGGAAAAAGTAGGGACGGCCTTTGGGTCGGCCCCGCGACACGAGATCCGCATAGGGTGGGTTTCGGGTCGTGACAGTGTGTAAATCACATTTCACAATTTTCTTCTTCCTCCAAAAGAACAAATTTGACTCTTAGATGACTAAGAGATTCTATAGCAATTTAGAGATTTCACTCTTCAATCTCATCTTAGAGTTTCCCTATGAATTGTTTTATTGCATCTTACTCCAATTTCACTCATTGAAAATCATCCTCGAGTAAGTTGTGTTCTCTTTCATATTCTAGGTGATTCTTAAGTTCTCTGTCTATTCTAGGTCTATGGATTTTTGTTTTAATTTTTTTTTTTTTTTATGGATTTTTGATCCCTCATAGTTAGGTACATTTCATACCTTTGTGAAGTCAATAATCTAAAAATATTTTTCTCATGTTTAAATTGCTAATGGTAATCCCATTTTTTAAAAAAGAGAATTGTATTAAGTGCATTTTGAGTGATTAAATATTGACTTGTGAACTTTATTCTATCAATATTTTCACTTAGTCTTTTTCACTTGGGTGCACACAATCTTTCAATCTACTTGTGATCACATAGGTGTTAGTCTTGCATAATTCTTGCATGAGATTGTCTTGTAGATTGGATAGACTTAATGGTTTTATGTTTTTATCTCAATAAGTCCATGGCTAGTTCGCTACCTAGTGATGAATGTGGACAGACTTTCTTTTGGTTCTTTTTGGTGGTCTCCAAGTCTCGAAGAGTGATATCAAGTTCATTGTTGTATTTATACTGCTTGACGAAGGCATTGCATAGTTCCTCCCAATCTTTGGAAATGCATCTTTTAAGTCCAGGTGCCATCGCAGAGCAGCTCCAGTCAAGGTTTCATGAAAAATCTAGACCAAGACATTGGTGTTGGCCCCTAGAGTTTGTATGACCCTTACATATAGCTTAAGATGAGTTCTTAGACATGTGCTCCCTTCAAATTTGTCAAGGTTCGACATTTTGAATTTCCAGGAATTCAAATGTCTGGATAAAGAGATAGCTTGTGAAAATCGACCATATCGTCACCTCAGTGAGCTTTGTAAAAGAGAGTCTCCAATTTTCCAATCTGTAAGTAAAGCCCTTTTCTTGTTGCTTCGAGATCTTTATAGGTCTGTATTGTTCACCCCAATCATAAGGATCATGGGCGGACGAATCTTGGTTTTGCTGATGCTGTTGTTGTCTATCTTAAGGCAGGATTGGTGGCACTTGGCGAGGATTGTTATTATCCACCAGGACAAGAGGTGGTGGTGGTAACCTTTGCTGTACCAAATCTCGAACTGTGAGGGAGAGTTTCTGGTTCTCCTCTTAGTAATCAGCCATGTCTTTCTTGATGTCGTACAAAATCTGAAGTATTTGTTCAGGGTCCATTGCAACTGGCGCTGTGTTTTTCTAATTTGTTGGAAAGTTAGAGGTTTGGATCAATCGACCTCGGCTAGTCCGTTTCCAAGCCAGTTGTGGGTACCTATTTTTAGGAAACACCTGTATTATTTAACTCATTTGGTGCCAAGGAAAATCTAAGAAAGTCTCATTTGTAGCCCCGTTACAGCTTGCAAAATTGGTTTTTCAGGAAACAATTAAGTTTTTTGAAAAAATTCAAAAAATTGGATAAAATTTTGTAGAGCAAATGTCACGACCTGAAATCCGCCCTGTGCGTGTAATACCCCGACCCAAAATTATCGGGTCATAGGGCACGTATTTCGAGGTTATGAAAAAAATAGGTGTAAAGATGTCTACACTTAAGGAAAACAATTAATTAATTTAAAATAATTAATTAATTAAGTTTATGAAATTGATTAGTAATTAAAATACACACATAAAAGTGTATTATGTGACCAAGCATGTGTAAGTATTTATATATGTATAATTATATACATGTAATACTTGGATATAGGAAAAATAAAATAAAATAAAAATAATATATAGATATATATATATATATATTTATATATGGTACGGCTGAATGAGTGTACACATATATAGATATATTGTGTACATAGTGTATAATATATATATATATATATATATACATGGAGACAAGGAGGTATGTTGGGAAGTGAGGGGAGGTAAGGCTTGATTTGAATTAGGAATGGGAGTGAAGTGAAAGGAGATCAGAAAGGTAAGGAGGGACAGTGAGTAGTTGGGGCAAATCAGAAAAATGATCAAGTGAGAGAGATATACATATACACTTAAATACATTTTATATACACACCTCATTTGCAACACACGAAAAGGAGAGAAAGAGAGAGAGGGAGAATTCTGGGGTTCTCAGAGGTGGAAAGCAAAGGGAAAAGAGGAGGGAAACCGAGGGAGAAAGGTGAGAATTTTGAAAATTTATCAAATTCTCTCTCTAGAATTTAAGCATGAAGATAGGTTGTTTTTAACTTGTTTATGTATATATGATGTTTAGAACATATTCTAATCATAACAAGCATGAGATTTAAGCTTAAAAACACCTCAAAACATCAAACCCAACAGAAACCGCCATTGAAGACCTTGTTCATAGTAGGTTTGGTTTCACCATCACCAAACTATGTTTGGTATATAGAGACTTAAAGTAGACCTTGTAAGCATCACAAAAACCTATATTCGCGATCAAAAATCATAATAGATGGACCTCCTATGGTGAGTTGCAGGTTTTCAGGTTTTAAACCCAACGCCACAACTACACCCCAAAACTCGTTTTAAAGGCCAAAATATGAAACCCCATGAAGAGGGGATCACAACAGAAAAAGTTTCATGGAAAACGATCAAGCAATAAGCATGAACCAGATTGTCACAGGTCTGAACTATTCCCTACGAACTATGACCTTTGAGTTGAATTCGAAGCTTAAAATCAATGTAAAAATATGCCATAGGGTTTTAGGAAGTGATTGGAGAAGAAAGCAGAGAAAATGGGTGCTCAAAATGCCACGAAACTCAACTGTAAAAATTAGGATTTTGCAGTCAACAGTGTCGACTTCGTGAGAAAGATGACATTGTTCGGGTTGGACTATGGGTCGGGTACGGGTCTGGGTAATATCCGGATCCAAATGAGTTACGGGTTATTTGAAACGGCAATGTTTTAATTTTAAATTTAAAAATTTAGGGCTGACATCATCTTGACGTCAGCATTACGTATAAAACTGGCTAAACTGGTTGGCTTATGAACGGACCGGACCGGTTCACTTAAAGTTGGACCGAACCCACTGGTTTTCTGGTTTTAATTTAATTAACCAAACCAAACCTTTTAGTAATTACGGATTGACCCCAAAACTATGAGAAATTTTACTGTGGCCCAACTAAAGGAAATTCTATGCAATTAAACTCTTGGAAAAAAAATTAAATAATTAATTTAATTATTTAATAAATAAAGCAAAATTACTATTTTGCCCCTGAGTCATAAATAGAGCAAATGAGATCCAAATTAAACATATGAATAGTGTATCCTTACTATTTTGGATATTCTGAGACTAATGGTAGGGTCCGTTTTGTGAGACGGGGCCCCAAAAAATAAAGACACGTAAAGGGGTAAATGACCAAAATACCCCTTGTCCAAAATTAACAAGTTATTAGTGTATTCTTACTATCTCGGATATTCTGAGATCAATGGTGAGGTCCGTTTTGAGAGACGAGGTCCCAAAAAATAAAGACACGTAAAGGGGTAAAATGACCAAAATACCCTTAGTACCCCTAAAGCCAAAATGAAACCAAAGAAGGTCTAAATTGACTTTCTTCTACCTTCCGGACTCAATAATGGAGTCCAAATTACGAAACGAGTACGAAAAATATGACACGTAAAATGATAAATGACCATTTTGTCCTTTTACATATAAAAGTCCGAATTGAATTCTTGAAAAGCCTAAACCGACTTTCTTCGACGCTCCGGACTCAATGGTAGAGTCTATTCGACCAAAAAGAAATGTATAAATAAAAAGACATAAAATTTGTTGAATAGCATCTGTCAGATGACTATAAATTAAAGTAATGCCAAAGTGCTAATCTAAGGCATATACGAGGAAATGAAATGCGAAAGACACGACACGTAAACATGTGAAGTAAAGTACGAGAAGACGCGATGCGTTAACATGTCAAGTAAATAACTTTAATTTAAAGTTAATGGAGCTACCAAAAGAGTATAAATTGAAATGAATTAAATTCCTAACACATTAAATTGTGTCATAGGATAAGAGTATGAGTTAAGGTAAGTAAATATGAATTTATGAAATCGTTTTAGGATCTAATACGATTTAAGCGTAAGTTAAGAAATATCGAGATGATATTACAATGAATGTGAAGTTGATGAGATATTTATGAATTGTTCTTAGGAACTACAAGGGAAGTGGGAAAGCGCATTATTAGCACTAATCGTAAAGGACCAATGTGAGTAACCCTGCATTCGAAGTGGAGATTTAATTCCACGAATTTCAAAGAAGTTTTGAGTTCAAGTCATGAAAAGTATTTGAATATCGAATTCAGTTTTCATATGCCTTCTGTTTTAAATTACTCTGTTCAGATAATAGATTTACTTACAGTTCCTTTAAATATGCCTTGGCATGTTTGAGTTTTTTTAAATTGCAAAATCTCTGAGATATATTCTGAATTCGTATATTCTGAGAATTGAAAGTTCTATTATACAATTATATACTTTGTGTTTAAATACTTTTGAATAGTATTTATGAGAAGAATTTATGAGATAAAAGTAGTTTCTTGAAATACAAGATAACTGTGCATAAGCACGAGACAGGGTATTGGGGTTCACAAGGGACTCCATTATCTTGTGAAGCTGACAAGCTTTTGGGTTCTATGGAATTCAATGGATTGTCAAATGCCTGGTAGCAGGATCTAATCCCACAGGCAAAGAGATATCTCAACGGGAGTAAAACGGGAGTCTGTGTAACACCCCAATTACTTGACCGGCATGTTTTGTGTATTGAAAACTGTTTTGGGAATGAAATGTCGGGTTTAGCTAATTTAATATCTATTTTTAATAGTGATAAAACTCGAATTAGCTAATTATGAGAAACTCAAGGAAATAAAAACTGACATTGGACCTTGATTAATGAAAGATATTCTGAGTAGGAAGTGACAGAAAGAAACCGCACTGAAAAAGGAGTTACAGATTGGGAGTTAAGGCCAAAACAGTGAAACTGGGATTTTGCGACAACCAAACAGGGCCTTAACCAGAAAAATGGGAGAAAATGGTCACTTGAGAGGCCAAGGGGAATTGAACCCTTGACCTACCAAGGTAGGTAAAATCTGTCCCAAAAAGTTACCAACTAGGCTGTTGGTTACTTTGTGCATATATACAGCAATATATGTATATAACCTATAATCTTGCCAAGCCACCACCCAAATTGGCCAATGGCCTTGCATGCATTCCCTTCATCATAGCCCTCCATCACCTCCATCAGGTCAGCAGCCACTAACCCCACTAAGGGCAGAGATACACTCACATATATGTATATGTGTATAGCCCTATATGTATATGAAGCTATAATATATAAATGCCCTAACTTGCATCAAATTCTCTTTTGAGAGAATTCTGAAAATACAGAATTGTGTGAGTGTGTGTGTGCATACGTGAGGGACTGTGAGAGAGTGTGAGAGTGTAGTGAGAGAGAGGGGGAGAAAGCTTTGCATGCAAGGGAGTTTGAGGAAAATTTGGCCATTTGAAGTGCAAGGGGGGACTTGAGGATCACGGTGCATGAACTGAGAAGCTTGAGGGACATTTGGAAAGGCCTGAACCAAGCCAAGAGTGTGAA
The DNA here is from genome assembly GCA_008638375.1 of Nyssa sinensis. Lineage (NCBI taxonomy): Eukaryota > Viridiplantae > Streptophyta > Magnoliopsida > Cornales > Nyssaceae > Nyssa > Nyssa sinensis. Next base: position 28,932,660 of record CM018041.1, on the reverse strand, counting down.
CTGCTACTGCTTGAAGGTAAAATTCTAAATTTATCTTCAATTCTTGTTTTGTAAATTTTGGAACTGTTTGATAGAAATGGACTGCATGCATGGTTATTTTTGACCCTAAGAGCTAGTTTGGAGCATACTGTGTGTGTTGGAGGTGTTAGAATGGTCAAGAACCATGAGAAACCGAAGGTGACCTCCATTAATGGACCTTGGAACACCAAGTCTGATTCGACCATAACCATTTGAGATTTTGCATGTTGAGACCTGAAATAGACCCTAATAGTATCTCATATATATACCTACGCGACTCCAGAACTCACTGTAGCCCCACGAATTTGGAAATGAACCCACGGGTTTAAAATCCAATCCGTTAAAACTCGAGACTAAACTGAAAAATGAAGATAGGGTCTTGATCCTTATGGTCTGTAGGTCACGTAGCTTCAAACCACACATGAAATGGTCGAGAAATGAGGATGTAGTATTGAGTTGCAGGCACGGTTTGTGTAGTTTACCCCCACTGGTTGAGATGATATATTGTTGGTTTATGAATGCCAAAATGATGGAAATCATATTTATAGTATATCTGAATGAAAAACAGAGAGAGACCGTGTGTTAAAACTCATGAAATAGAAAGAGAAAATCTACAGATTTTAGGGCAGCACTGTGAAGGGTTTTGATGAAGGAGACGACGCTGAGTCGACTCCGTGTCTTTTAAACCGAGTTGGCGGGTTGACTCGGACACGTGTCTGTCCCACGGACTGCCACTGCATTAATTAAACTGCGTCGTTTTGGGCCGTTTATATGTTAAATAGTTACGTTTAAAAGAAAAGAAAGGGAAGGAAGGAAAAACGGGGCTACGGGGTTTCGAACCCCTGACCTCCAGAACCCACGCGCCCCTTCTTTCCACTCGGCCACCCACCTACGTGTGACCCTTATGAGACAGAATATATATATATATATATATATTATATTTAATATAAACCAGAAATAAAAGACGCATTTTGCGCCTTATGGGACTCGAACGTGGTGTCTATTGGAGAGGGAGGTGGCACGCGTCCGCTGTGCCACCCTATTCGACCGTTCATTTTCTGCCAAAAATAATATATATATTATATATATTCTGAAATTAATTTAATTTAATTAAAATCATTTAATTAAATTAAATACTCCAAATTAGTCCGTTGTCCAAAAATCATAAGTTATATATGTATTCCTACTGTCTCGGACCTCCTGAGTTCAATGGTGAGGTCCGTGACTGCAAATGAGGTACCGAAAAAAATATGATGTATGAAATTACCATAATACCCCTGACCCTGTACAAGGCCAAATGAAATCCGATTTCAACAGAACTGATACCAGTAGTAGACCTGACACTTGTAAGACTGTATACATGATTAGATGACGAACCCGAGACAGAAATTATGTGACGGCAAAAATGACCAAAATACCCCTGATATACCCGAACCCAGATTTAAAAGCCGAGAGAGTCTAAATTGACTTTCTTCGACCTTCCGAACTCAATGATTAGGTCCATATTATGAAAATCGGAACCGATAAATGTGTGAAGACACTGAAACCCTAAGCCAAATGCTTAAGAGGTAAGACCTATGAACTAACCACTATAAGTTAGTTCCATGAAACCCATCATAGGGTAGACTTACTCAGTCTAAGGTCATGAGTTGATAAATCTCTATAAATTGTTTTAGGCTTAAGGAGAAAAGAGGAAGGCTCCGTTCATAGCTTCAAACTCGAATATTGAAGGTGAGTAACTTCTGACACTGTTTAGTTACTGCTCCTTGATCTGCTAAATTGTTTCGAATACCATATGTTTTAAATGCAATTGTTTTAAATGCATGCTTTTATCACCGATGACATGGTTTTTAGTTTCTCAAATGATTAACTATACTTCTGATTGATATGCTAGCACTCTGAACCGTTTATCTGTTTTGATCTATTGAACTTGACTTGGATTATTGAACTATTAATTCCAAACTGATTTAATTACCATGTGATTTAAGCAAAGATTGAATTCGAAACTCTTGCCTGGATATCTGTGTTACTCACTGGGCTTTTTAAAGCTCATTCCATTATTTTAATAATTTCAGGGGAACTCTCAGATGGACAGGTTTAGCAGGTCCAGAACTTAGGGGGAAAATGTTGGAGACCCCCAGATAAAATGATAACCCATTTTTGTGAATCTATACCATTTTTGTACTTTTTGGTGTAACTGAACAGAGTATGACCCTTTTGTGGTGAAACTGTTTTGTAATCTTGATTAAGATAGGACTGACTATGATGTATCCTGAATGCTCTGCCAAGTATATATGTATGCATTCTCTTGTGAAAATTCCGCTGCTTAAATTTTATATGTCGAATGCATTATGCTTGGGATTTAGATCGGAATGGCCTGTGGTTAGGATTACCGTCGGGGTTTTGCTTTCAAAAAAAAAAAACTGATAAAACCCGATGGGTGCCTAACTGGCCTTTGTCACGTGCCCCAAATCCGCACAGGGTGGGTCTGGGGGATGTGACAAAAGAGTGGTATCAGAGCTACAGGTTTGAAAGTCAGTATAGACCAGAACCTTAGGGTTATTTTAACACTGAATCCTTAGAAAGCAAATACTTAAGTCATAGAATTTCTGAATCGATGAACAACCTGAATGACAATCTTACTTTGACACATTGAATGAGGATACTTAGAATACTTTTTATCTTGCTTCAGATGCCGCCTCGAACTAGGAGTAACAATAGGGAACCGCGGGCCCCAACGGAGAGCGTAGCCCTACGGGAAATACGGGCCACATTAGCTCAATTCGGCCAGGCCATTGAGGGACTATCAAGAACCTTACAGCAACACCAGGCCGGACCAACAAATAACCCTGTAGAGCCTCCGGTAGTTCCGCCTCTGCCTGCCCCAGCGCAACCGTTGGAAACCGGCATTCATAATGACTTGTTAGATCGCTTCCATAAGCTCAAACCCCCGACTTTCGATGCTGTTACCGACCCCGAGAAAGCTGAGCTGTGGGTCATGTCAATGGAAAAGACCTTTAAGCTCTTGATTTGTTCGGAAGCCGAGAAAGTGATGTTAGCCACTTACATGTTACAGGGAGAGGCTTACAAGTGGTGGCTCGAGATGCAAGTACAGAACCCCACCATTACCTGGGCCGATTTTATTGAAAAGTTTTATGGCATGTTCTTTCCCCCTACAATCCGGGAGAGAAAAATTCAGGAGTTTGCCACCCTAAAACAAGGGGACATGACCGTAATTCAATATGCAGCCAAGTTCTCTGCGTTGTTCAGATTTGCTTCCTTTTTGGTGAGGGAAGAGCATAATAGGGCAAGGAAATTTCTCGCAGGTCTTCGGATCGGGATACGGACTAAAGTCTCGGCCTTTGAATTACACACCTATTCCGATGTTCTTAACAAAGCCCTAGTTATTGAAAAGGACATGGAAGAGTTCAACCAACTGAAGGACCAGGAAAGAAAGAAAAAGGGCAAAAACTTTAAGAAGGAGCAGCCGAGCAAGAAGCAAAGGACTGAGGGCCCAAGTAAGAGCAACAAGGGTCAGAAGAAAACTGAGGAAGTGTCCAGATGCCCTCACTGCCAGAACTTACACCCTGGAGAATGTCGCCGACTGACTGGTGCATGCTACCGATGTGGAGATAAGGGGCACCAAGTCAAAGATTGCCCGCAACATCCACCAATCCCAAGAACCCCTGCCTTGACTACCGGCACCGCAGGACAGAAGCCTATTCCAGTACCTCTTGCCAAGACAAAGGATAAAGGCAAGGAGCTACAGGGCCGCCCGGGAAGAGTCTTTGCACTGCTACCAGGAGACACCTCTGCTGCAAATGCTGTAGTAGCAGGTATACTCCCGATTTCTAGAATCTCTGCATATGTGTTGATTGACCCTGGATCCACGCATTCTTTTGTGTCCCCATCTTTTGTTGATAAATTGCATAAGATACCTGAACCTATGGATGAACTGTTATCGGTACAAATTCCTTCTGGGATGTCAATGATTGGGTCCACGATCCTTCGGAACTGCAGAGTAATGATTGGAGACCAGGAGTTGTTAGTCAATCTAATACCCTTAGCAATAAAGGGATTTGATGTGATATTGGGCATGGATTGGTTGTCACACAATCATGCCACCATCGATTGTTTTGAGAAAAGTGTATTGTTTCAGCCCCCGGGATAGCCCGAGTTTATGTTTAGGAGAAAGGGCATTACCCCACCGCCCTACCTAATCTCTGCCATTCAGGCAGGGAAGTTATTGAAGAAAGGGTGTCGTGGTTATTTATGTAGTGTCTTGGATACCCAAACCCAGAATCCCCCACTAACCGAAGTGCCAGTTGTGTGTGAATTTCCCGACGTGTTTCCAGAGGAACTACCGCAAGGAACGGTTGATCGAGAGATCGAGTTTTCTATCGATCTTATTCCTGGAACTCAACCTATATCCAAAACTCCCTACCGAATGGCCCCATCAGAGTTAAGGGAGTTGAAAGCCCAATTGGAGGAATTGTTGGAGAAAGGGTTTATCCGACCCAGTGTATCTCCTTGGGGAGCACCCATGTTGTTCGTGAAAAAGAAGGACGGCTCCCTAAGACTGTGCATTGATTACCGTGAACTAAATAAAGTGACGGTAAAGAATAAGTACCCTCTTCCGCGTATCGATGAATTGTTTGACCAGTTACAAGGGGCGAGTGTATTTTCTAAAATTGATTTGAGATCGGGGTACCATCAACTCAAAGTCAAGGATACTGATGTACCAAAGACGGCCTTCCGAACCCGATACGGTCACTATGAGTTCCTGGTCATGCCTTTTGGCGTGACTAACGCCCCTGCCGCGTTCATGGATTTAATGAACCGGGTTTTTAAACCGTATTTGGATAACTTCATCATTGTATTTATTGATGATATACTAGTATACTCGCGCAACGAGGAGGAGCATGAAAGACATCTGGGGATAGCACTACAAACCCTGAGAGAGCACAGACTGTATGCAAAATTCAGCAAGTGTGAATTCTGGTTGTCCAGCATTACCTTCTTGGGCCATGTGATTTCCAAAGAAGGCATCGCTGTTGATCCACAGAAGGTGGAAGCCATATTGGATTGGCCCCAGCCGACCACTGTGACAGAAGTCAGAAGTTTTCTTGGACTGGCTGGGTACTACCGGCGTTTTGTGAAAGATTTTGCAAAGTTGGCCAAACCGCTCACACATTTGACCAAGAATAATGTGCCATTCATTTGGGCAGATAAGAAAGAAAAGAGTTTCCAGCTGCTAAAAGAGAAGCTGACCACAGCGCCAGTGTTGACTATTCCCTCCAGAGAAGGGAAGTTTGTCATTTACTGTGACGCCTCTTATAAAGGACTGGGTTGTGTCCTTATGCAGAATGATAGAGTCATCGCCTATGCTTCCCGACAGCTCCGACCTCATGAGCAAAACTATCCTACCCATGATCTAGAATTAGCTGCAGTGGTGTTTGCCCTAAAAATCTGGCGCCACTACCTATATGGGGAGGTGTGTGAGATTTTTACTGATCACAAGAGTTTAAAATATTTCTTCACACAGAAGGAATTAAACATGAGGCAGCGAAGATGGCTCGAACTAATTAAGGATTATGATGTGGCTATTCAGTACCATCCGGGTAAGGCAAATGTGGTGGCCGACGCCTTGAGTCGACGATCTGGAAGCCTTGGCTACATGATTACCTCTCAGGAAGAGTTAATTCGAGATCTGGATGAAATGGGTATCGAGGTAGTTCCACCAGGTAGCACAGCTTGTCTGGCCAATTTGACTGTTGGATCTACATTGGTGGAGCGAATTAAAGCGGGACAGACTCAAGATGAGGAGTTGATTAGAATCTGTGATGAAGTAAAGGCAACGGGGAAAGCTGATTTTGGAATTCAGGACGGGATTCTACGGTATCGAGGTAGGTTGTGTGTGCCCAAGATACCCGAGTTAAGAAAGGAGATTCTGGAAGAAGCCCATGCCTCGAGATTCACAGTACACCCTGGGATTACGAAGATGTATCATGACCTCAGGGAGTTATACTGGTGGACCGGATTAAAGAAGGACGTAGCAAATTTTATTGCTCACTGCACACGATGCCAACAGGTGAAAGTTGAGCATCAACGTCCTAGCGGACTTCTACAACCACTCCCTATTCCGGAATGGAAGTGGGATCATATTACTATGGATTTTGTGTCCGGTTTTCCCAAGTCACCGAAAGGCTCTGATGCTGTCTGGGTCATAGTGGACAGATTGACCAAGTCTGCTCATTTTCTACCTGTCAGGACCACTTATAGCTTAGAGAAGCTTTGCCGCATTATACATTCAGGAAATTGTACGCTTACATGGCACACCATTGTCCATTGTATCTGATCGAGATCCCCGATTTGTGTCACGATTCTGGAAAAGTCTACAGGAGGCACTCGGCACGGAACTCAAGTTCAGTACAGCATATCACCCGCAAACTGACGGGCAATCTGAAAGAGTGATACAGATGTTGGAGGATATGCTGCGACTGTGTGCACTGGACTTTAAAGGAAACTGGGCAGAGCATCTGCCACTTGTCGAGTTTGCCTATAATAACAGTTACCAAGCCAGCATTAAAATGGCACCATATGAGGCACTATACGGGAGGAAGTGCCGATCTCCACTTTGCTGGGTTGAAGCCGGTGAACAGAAGCTGCTTGGGCCAGATTTAGTCCAAGCCACCACGGAACAAATTCAGAGGATCCGGAACAGACTGCAAACGGCCCAGAGTCGGTACAAAAGCTATGCTGACAATCGGAGGAAGGATCTTGAATTCCAAGTAGGCGATCTTGTGTTTCTTAAAGTGTCGCCACTAAAGGGAGTACTCCGGTTCGGCAAGAAAGGTAAGTTAAGTCCTCGTTACATTGGTCCTTTTGAGATTTTAAAGAGAATTGGCCCGGTTGCATATAGTCTGGCATTACCGCCTGAGTTGGACAAGGTACACCGTGTATTTCACGTATCCATGTTACGAAAGTGTATACAAGAACCGGGGCAAGTCGTCGAGTATGAGCCACTCAAGTTGAGAGACGACTTAACGTATGAAGAACGGCCAGTCCAGATCCTTGACCGGAAAGAAAAGACTTTGCGTAACAAGGCAATTCCGTTAGTCAAAGTCTTGTGGAGAAATCACTCTAGTGAAGAAGCAACCTGGGAACTTGAAGCTGAAATGCATGAAAAATATCCCGAGTTGTTTACTTGATATTGTAGACTGAGTTTTGGGGACAAAACTCTTCTGAAGGGGGGAGGATGTAACACCCCAATTACTTGACCGGCATGTTTTGTGTATTGAAAACTGTTTTGGGAATGAAATGTCGGGTTTAGCTAATTTAATATCTATTTTTAATAGTGATAAAACTCGAATTAGCTAATTATGAGAAACTCGAGGAAATAAAAACTGACATTGGACCTTGATTAATGAAAGATATTCTGAGTAAGAAGTGACAGAAAGAAACCGCACTGAAAAAGGAGTTACGGATTGGGAGTTAAGGCCAAAACAGTGAAATTGGGATTTTGCGACAACCAAACAGGGCCTTAACCAGAAAAATGGGAGAAAATGGTCACTTGAGAGGCCAAGGGGAATTGAACCCTTGACCTACCAAGGTAGGTAAAATCTGTCCCAAAAAGTTACCAACTAGGCTGTTGGTTACTTTGTGCATATATACAGCAATATATGTATATAACCTATAATCTTGCCAAGCCACCACCCAAATTGGCCAATGGCCTTGCATGCATTCCCTTCATCATAGCCCTCCATCACCTCCATCAGGTCAGCAGCCACTAACCCCACTAAGGGCAGAGATACACTCACATATATGTATATGTGTATAGCCCTATATGTATATGAAGCTATAATATATAAATGCCCTAACTTGCATCAAATTCTCTTTTGAGAGAATTCTGAAAATACAGAATTGTGTGAGTGTGTGTGTGCATACGTGAGGGACTGTGAGAGAGTGTGAGAGTGTAGTGAGAGAGAGGGGGAGAAAGCTTTGCATGCAAGGGAGTTTGAGGAAAATTTGGCCATTTGAAGTGCAAGGGGGGACTTGAGGATCACGGTGCATGAACTGAGAAGCTTGAGGGACATTTGGAAAGGCCTGAACCAAGCCAAGAGTGTGAACTGCTACTGCTTGAAGGTAAAATTCTAAATTTATCTTCAATTCTTGTTTTGTAAATTTTGGAACTGTTTGATAGAAATGGACTGCATGCATGGTTATTTTTTACCCTAAGAGCTAGTTTGGAGCATACTGTGTGTGTTGGAGGTGTTAGAATGGTCAAGAACCATGAGAAACCGAAGGTGACCTCCATTAATGGACCTTGGAACACCAAGTCTGATTCGACCATAACCATTTGAGATTTTGCATGTCGAGACCTGAAATAGACCCTAATAGTATCTCATATATATACCTACGCGACTCCAGAACTCACTGTAGCCCCACGAATTTGGAAATGAACCCACGAGTTTAAAATCCAATCCGTTAAAACTCGAGACTAAACTGAAAAATGAAGATAGGGTCTTGATCCTTATGGTCTGTAGGTCACGTAGCTTCAAACCACACATGAAATGGTCGAGAAATGAGGATGTAGTATCGAGTTGCAGGCACGGTTTGTGTAGTTTACCCCCACTGGTTGAGATGATATATTGTTGGTTTATGAATGCCAAAATGATGGAAATCATATTTATAGTATATCTGAATGAAAAACAGAGAGAGACCGTGTGTTAAAACTCACGAAATAGAAAGAGAAAATCTACAGATTTTAGGGCAGCACTGTGAAGGGTTTTGATGAAGGAGACGACGCTGAGTCGACTCCGTGTCTTTTAAACCGAGTTGGCGGGTTGACTCGGACACGTGTCTGTCCCACGGACTGCCACTGCATTAATTAAACTGCATCGTTTTGGGCCGTTTATATGTTAAATAGTTACGTTTAAAAGAAAAGAAAGGGAAGGAAGGAAAAACGGGGCTACGGGGTTTCGAACCCCTGACCTCCAGAACCCACGCGCCCCTTCTTTCCACTCGGCCACCCACCTACGTGTGACCCTTATGAGACAGAATATATATATATATATATATTATATTTAATATAAACCAGAAATAAAAGACGCATTTTGCGCCTTATGGGACTCGAACGTGGTGTCTATTGGAGAGGGAGGTGGCATGCGTCCGCTGTGCCACCCTATTCGACCATTCATTTTCTGCCAAAAATAATATATATATTATATATATTCCGAAATTAATTTAATTTAATTAAAATCATTTAATTAAATTAAATACTCCAAATTAGTCCGTTGTCCAAAAATCATAAGTTATATATGTATTCCTACTGTCTCGGACCTCCTGAGTCCAATGGTGAGGTCCGTGACTGCAAATGAGGTACCGAAAAAAATATGATGTATGAAATTACCATAATACCCCTGACCCTGTACAAGGCCAAATGAAATCCGATTTCAACAGAACTGATACCAGTAGTAGACCTGACACTTGTAAGACTGTATACATGATTAGATGACGAACCCGAGACAGAAATTATGTGACGGCAAAAATGACCAAAATACCCCTGATATACCCGAACCCAGATTTAAAAGCCGAGAGAGTCTAAATTGACTTTCTTCGACCTTCCGAACTCAATGATTAGGTCCATATTATGAAAATCGGAACCGATAAATGTGTGAAGACACTGAAACCCTAAGCCAAATGCTTAAGAGGTAAGACCTATGAACTAACCACTATAAGTTAGTTCCATGAAACCCATCATAGGGTAGACTTACTCAGTCTAAGGTCATGAGTTGATAAATCTCTATAAATTGTTTTAGGCTTAAGGAGAAAAGAGGAAGGCTCCGTTCATAGCTTCAAACTCGAATATTGAAGGTGAGTAACTTCTGACACTGTTTAGTTACTGCTCCTTGATCTGCTAAATTATTTCGAATACCATATGTTTTAAATGCAATTGTTTTAAATGCATGCTTTTATCACCGATGACATGGTTTTTAGTTTCTCAAATGATTAACTATACTTCTGATTGATATGCTAGCACTCTGAACCGTTTATCTGTTTTGATCTATTGAACTTGACTTGGATTATTGAACTATTAATTCCAAACTGATTTAATTACCATGTGATTTAAGCAAAGATTGAATTCGAAACTCTTGCCTGGATATCTGTGTTACTCACTGGGCTTTTTAAAGCTCATTCCATTATTTTAATAATTTCAGGGGAACTCTCAGATGGACAGGTTTAGCAGGTCCAGAACTTAGGGGGAAAATGTTGGAGACCCCCAGATAAAATGATAACCCATTTTTGTGAATCTATACCATTTTTGTACTTTTTGGTGTAACTGAACAGAGTATGACCCTTTTGTGGTGAAACTGTTTTGTAATCTTGATTAAGATAGGACTGACTATGATGTATCCTGAATGCTCTGCCAAGTATATATGTATGCATTCTCTTGTGAAAATTCCGCTGCTTAAATTTTATATGTCGAATGCATTATGCTTGGGATTTAGATCGGAATGGCCTGTGGTTAGGATTACCGTCGGGGTTTTGCTTTCAAAAAAAAAAAAAACTGATAAAACCCGATGGGTGCCTAACTGGCCTTTGTCACGTGCCCCAAATCCGCACAGGGTGGGTCTGGGGGATGTGACAGTCTGGTTCGAAACAGATTCCAAGAGTTAAAGTGAGAAGAAGAGATATTTGAAAATGAAAGCAAATTTTAAATCCTCATTTTCATATTCACATGTTTGTGTTTATATGTACTTTATTTAAAGAAGAACACATTTTTAGCTTGAGCATTTTACATGTTTTAGAGCTATGAGTTTTATGGAATGCATATATTATGTATTTAGAGTTACAAGTTTTATATGAAAAAGCATATGTTAGCTTGAATATTTTAAATGTTTCAAAGCTATGAGTTTTATGAATGCATATATTCTGTGTTTAAAAGATACGAACAATTGACAGTGACTTGATTTATAAACCTTTACGAGTTAAAACCACTGTTGATTGAAACCCCATGACGAATGTTGGAATTGCTCACAAGCTTAGATTAGCTTACCCGAACTTTGTACGGACCCCCCTTTCAGGTGATTGATAATAGGGCTGATTTGAAGACGATGAGGATGAGCCTAGCTGTTTTTGGAAGGGACATCTAAGTAGTTCTTTTGTTAAGTATCATGAACTTAAGATGTAACCTTTGTTTTAGTAAGGTAGTGAATTGTTATGTATTAAGCCTCAAGGGGCAGCTGAACATGTATCTATTATAAAAGCCTTTAAGTTTTTAGTTATGTTTTGAATGTATGATTATGTGTACCATTGTGAATAGCGGCAGTATCGGACGGATGTGAAAATTTTAAAATGAGAAAAGAAAAGAAAAAATTTTTCACGCTTCCGCAACCACATGAAGCACATCTATTCGATACCGTCACTTATGTACGAGCCTTGCCCCAAGGCCTCCGGGCCGAAGGGTGGTGGTCCTGACTCGAGATCTGCACAGGGTGGGTTTCGAGTCGTGACAGTGCGGATCTCGAATTGCGACCGCCGCCTGTAGACCCGGGGGCCTTAGGGCAAGGCTCACATAAACGGCGGTATCAAATAGATGTGCGACATGTGGTTGCGAAAGCGTGAAAACTTTTTCTTTTCTTTTTTCATTTTAAAACTTGCACATCAGTCCAGTACTGTCCCTCTTTACATTGCGGTATACATGATCATATATTCAGAGCATAATTAAAAACTTAAAGGCTTTATAATTAATACATGTTTAACTGACCCCACAGGGCTTAATACACAATAGTGTAATATTTCCTAATACAAAAGACTATCAACTTCATAGTACATTCCCAAGAGAATTGCTAGTCCTGTGATTAGTTGCCTAACCCTTCTTCCAAAATAGGTAGGCTTATCATCATCGCCATCAAAATCAGAACTGCTATTGATCACCTAAAAGGGGGACGGATAAAAATCTGGGTAAGGTAATCTAAGCTTGTGAGTAATTCCTGCACTTGTCATGGGGTTTTCAGTTGGCAGTGGTTTAGCACATGAGAGTTTATAAAATACTCACTACCAATTGCTCGTACGTTTAGAACACAGAGTATATGCATTCTTAAAACAGATAGCTTTGAAACATTTAAAGTATTCAAGCTAAACATACATTTCTTCAAGTAGAGTATATGCACTTCAAAAGCATATAAACATGCATATAAAAATGGGGGTAAAAACCTGCTTCCATTTTCAAAAGCGTTTGCCAGCTTTTCTCTTTAATTAAGTGGAATCTGTTTCGAACCAGACTCCCGTTTTACTGCAATGCTACAATGGATAGATCTCATTGCCTGGGGGATTAGATCCTGCTACTGGGCATTTCTTCGTGTCATAGTTGAATCTCGAAGGATTTCAACATCGCATGTGGTGCTTGTACACCGTTTATCTTGTAAAACATTTATCACATGGCTTCTTCAAATAGATACTTTTCATGAGTATTCAAAATGTGTAATATATAACTTCTGCAATAGGACTTCAAATACTTGGAATAATCAAATTCAGAACATTTAAAGAAATTGGCATTTTACTCAAACATGTTAAATATTTCCAAAAAGAGAACTGTATATAAAAACATTTACTGAGCATGTCATAACAGAATAAATTAAAACAGGAATCATGTCACACTGAATTTGATATTCAAAACTTCAGATATTTTGAACTTAAAACTTCTTCAAATCCATGGAGTTAAATCTCCATTTCAAATATAGGGTTACTCACCTTACATTTATGGGTTGGTGCTACTGAGGTGCCTTCCCTTTGCCTTTCCCTTTTCTCAACCTAAAATAATTTAGGGGAATCTCATAAACTTCATATACATTCAAATTAACTTGTGGTTTAAATTTATCCTTGGACTGTGTAGGCCTAACTAAAAAAATCAGCCTAATTATAATTGTACCACATATCAAATTTCTTTACGTACTTTAATGGTAAATAAATATTACCTCCGAAGCCATTCACTCAAGGTTTCAGTGTTTTCTTGTTCTTTAACTTTTGCTTCAGCAAGTTGTGCCTTCGTTGGGGTTTTATACATGAACGGCCTAACTGAAACGATTTCGGTTGACCTGGCAATCCTTATTTTCCTGGCAATCACTTTTTGTGCCACAGTAAGTCTTCCATGAACTCCTGTTGCTTTTTATCCATTGCTCTCTGAGCCTTGGTCATAATTGTGAACTCCTTCTGTTTCTTATCTGTAACACCCCGACCCTAATTAAGAAATGATAAGTTACTAATCATTAATTTGAACCAAACCTAAAGAATAATTTAGAAGTAAATCGAGAACCTCATGATAGACCCATAAAATAATGTCTGAACCTCATTACCAATTAATTGGGTGGAATGATGTTACTTTAACACTAAGAAAACTCGAGTTAGCGAACTACAGAAATCCCAAGGGATTAATAACCGACACTAGACCTTGGAGATTGAAGCTAACCTAAATAGGAAATAGCCAGAAGAAACCGCGTTGAAAAATAAGCAACGGAAAAGAAGATATTTGGAAAATAGCTGAAATAATTAAATGCGCCAACCAAACAGGGCCTAAGCCCGAAATATGGGAAAAAGACCAAAAATTGTGGCCAAGAGGATTTGATCCCTTGACCAACCTAGGCAGAATTTGGGTTACCAAAAATTTACCATCTAGGCTAGGAACACTTTTGAGTATATATGTGCAAAGATACATATTTAAATACCATTCAGATTTGGCCATTCCCCAAAGTGGCCAATGGACAAACATGCAACACCTCAGCATTACATCATGCTATAGCCATCATGCCTATAGTCTCATGATGAAACCTCTCTCCCAACCAAATTGCATGCAAAATAATCATGCATTTGGGGAGATGAAAAGGGCAAGAGAAATGTAAGATATGTATATCTCCATATATGCATTCTCCATATATGCAGATCTGAAATTAGAGAGTGTTGATATACTGCTTTATAGAGAGAGAAAGTGCTGAGAGAGAGAGGAATTCTAGAGAGAGAGTAGACAAGTTGTGCATACAAGTGTATACTTTGGAGCCATTGAAGGAGCTTTGAGGAGGCCAAGGAATTGCACGAGGAGGATCAAATCTAACTCTTGAAGCTTCCATTTGAGCACAGCCGTGAGGGAGAGACCACTGTTCAAGGTTGGTGTTCAAATTTTTTGGAAATTTTCCTACTAGATTTAGCTACTGTTTTATAGCTTTTAGGATCTGTCATTGCATGTGTAGTATTTTAACTTGAGAACTGGGTCATTTATAAATGATTTGGACCAACAAAACTGCCCTAAAACATAGAAATGGAAACAAACCGCCATTGATGAAGCTTGAGTTGCAGGTCTGATCCGACCTCAACCAACCGAGCTTTTGAGGGTTGAAACATGAAATAGGACATCTTAGGATCTCGAAAAATACTATACACGACCTAGAGACCTAGGTCTAAGCCCTCAAAACCGAGGCTATTCTTTTCGGCCCAAAGATGGATTCTTTGATTTTGACACCTAAACCGAAATCTATGAGTTGGTAATGGAAGCTCATGTTGTAAGGGTTGCAGAGGATCAAACCTCATGCAAAATGATGGAGAGATGAGGCCGTATAACCCAACTGGATTTCCCACAATAATCGGTTGAAACAGACCTCCATTGATGAATTCGAAGCTCTAAAACGATGCTAGATTGATGATACGACTTCCAGAAGTCGATTAGGATGAGAAACAGTGGAAATGGGCGCACGAAACTCCACGAAGATGAAGAGAAAATTTTAAAAAATTAGGGCAACAGTGACCAGGGGTGTTGGGGACGATGAACAGTACGGGTCGGGCATGGACCGGGTTCGGGTCGGGCCCCGACCCGACCGAGAAACGGATAAAACCCATAAACTGTACTGCGTCGTTTTGATGCTGTTATTTCAAAATTTTAAATTGTGGGGCTGACGTCAGCCTGACGTCAGCACATTACCTTGAACCGGACTGGACCGGTCTGGTTCAGTCGCATGCTGACTGAACCGTTTGGTTCAGTTACAATTTTCTGGTATTTACAAAATGACCCCAACAGTTTTAGGAAATTCAACTCTGGCCCAGATTTTAGAATTTTATTCCATTTATACCCCTGATAAATTAATAAATAATAAATTAAATTATTTAATTAATTTATTAATTAAATAAAAATAACCAAATTACCCCTAGGTCATAAATAAGTCAAACGGAGTCCGAATAAAGTAAACGAATAGTGGTTTTTGACTATTTTGGACGTTCCGGACTCAATGGTGTGATCCGTTTTACGAGACGAGGCTTCAAAAATTACGATACATTAAAGTACAAATTACCAAATTGCCCCTAATGTAGCCGATGTCCAAATAAGACAAGTTATTAGTGTAATCTTATTTTCTTGGGCCTTCTGAGATCAACAGTGAGTTCCGATTCATGAGACGGGACTCCAAAAAATATGACACGCGAAATGACCAAACTACCCCTATGGTACCCGAAGCCCAAATGAAACTAACAGATAGTCTATTTTGACTATGTCGGACATTCCAAACCCAACGGCGAAGTCCATAACACCAAAATAGGTACTGAAAATT
Organism: Nyssa sinensis; assembly: GCA_008638375.1. Lineage (NCBI taxonomy): Eukaryota > Viridiplantae > Streptophyta > Magnoliopsida > Cornales > Nyssaceae > Nyssa > Nyssa sinensis. The sequence continues at coordinate 28,917,049 of CM018041.1, read as the reverse complement.
TAGTCACGTGAAAAATAAAACTCATCAAGTCACCACGAGTTGACCACTAAGACCAATCCTAGGAAGTTAGAATACGTCAGGCCTAAAATTAAATGAAAGAGCATGAATAGGTAACGATTTAAGGTAAATGTGAAGTTAACGAGTTCTTTATAATTTTCTTAGGAAATACAAAGGAGAGGGGAAAGCCCACCAGTAGTGCAAACCAGGGGAATCAAGGTGAGTAACCTCACATTTGAAGTGGAGATTTAATTCCACGGATTTGAATGATGTTTTAAATATCAAATTCTGTCTTTACACAATTCCGTTTTAAATATTCTGTTATGACATGCTTCCTGAATAATTTACTACTGTTCTCTGAGATATACTTCTGCATGTCTAAATTTTCGATTTCAAATGTTATTATATATCCTGAATTTACATGTTTCACGTATTTCAATACCCTATCATGAGATTATGAACTGTATGTTTTGAATGCTTTTAAATGCATCCACACGAAGGAATTATGGGTTAAATGCTTTTAAATGCAAGATAAATTGTGCATAAGCACCACGGATTTCTATCGGGTTTCTTAGGAACCCAACTACGATACAAATAAATGCCAGGTAGCAGGATCTAATCCCCCAGGCATATGAGATATCTCCACGAAAAGTAAAATGGGAATCTGGTTCGAAACGGATTCTGTTAATGAAAGTGATAAGGTGTGTGTTGAAAATGGAAGCAGGCTTTTTCCCTCATTTTCACCATGCATATTTACATGATTTGAAATTCACATACTTTATTCCGAAAGTACAAGTTAGCTTGAATACTGTAATGTTTCAAAGCCATTGTTTAAAGAATGCATGTACTCTATGTTCCAAGTATACGAGCAATTGGTAGTGAGTGTTTTACAAAATTCTCACGTGCGAAACCACTACCAATTGAAACCCATGACAGATGTTAGAATTACTCACTGGGCTTTTCGAAGCTCACCCCATTCCCTAACATTTTTCAGGTGATGACGATGGGTGGACCCTTGCCCAATTTGGGGAGAAATGATAGGCAGCTCCATTAGGATTCTGGAGATATTTTGGGAAGTATTAGGGCCTATGGTTGGTCGAATTTTGATGTCGTACTTTTGGACAATTATGTATTTAAGCCCAAGAGGCAACCACATATGTACTTAAGCCCTTGAGGCATTCGAATATGTATCATGTATAAGACTTTAATTTTTAGTATGCTCTGATGTGATTATTCATGTGTACCGCTATGAAGAGCGACAGTACCGGACGGCTGTGCGAAAGTTTTTAAAAGATTTTTTTTAAAAAAAAAAAAAAGAAAAGGGTTTTTCACGCTTCCGCAAATCAAGGCCGCACCGCTATTCGATACCGTCGCCCATGTTTTGCCTTGCCCTCAGGCTCCCGGGCCTGAAGGCGGCGGTTGCGATCCGAGATCCGCACAGGGTGGGTTTCGGGTCGTGACATTATCCATTATAGTCTACTTGTATATTTTAGCCTAAAACACAATTTAGCATGTTAGGGAAATCAATTTCATTTAAACTATACTCTTTTGGTAGCTCCATTAACTTTAAGTTTGATTTATTTACTTCATATGTTTATGTGTCATGTCTTTCCGTATTTTACCTCGAAATACGAGCCTTAGTTTAGTACCTCGGCAACGTTCTAGTTTATAGCTACCTAACTGATGCTATTCATCAAATTTTATGTCTCTTTATTTTAGACATTTCTTTTGATTAAATAGACTCTACCATTATGTCCGGAACGTCGAAGAAAGTCAATTTAGGCTTTCACAGAACTCCGTTTGGGTTTGGTAGCAGTAGGGGTATTTTGGTCATTTTTGCATTTTTACGGGTCTTTAATTTTTCGGGACCTCATCTCGTGACGTGGACCTCACCATTGGACTCAGGAGGTCCGAGATAGTAAGAATACACTAATAGCTTGTCCAATTTGGACACCGAGCATTTCGTGACTATTTAATTTAATTAAATAATTTTAATTAAATTAAATTTATCAACTATTATATATATATATATATATTTTAATTACATAATAGGTCGGATGTGAAATGGGTGGCACGCTGGCCAGCGTGTCACCTCCCCTCTAAAAGATACTACGTTCGAGTTTCCGTAGGTGCGTATGCACCTTTTTATTTTATGGTTTTATTAAATATATAATTATTATATATATATATATTTTGTCACATATGTCTCACACGAGTGCGCGTTGTTGAGTGGAAAGGGAGGGGGTTTAGGCGCGTGGGGTGAGGGGTTCGAACCCCAGGAACTGCGGTTCCTCATTTTTTTCTTCTGATTTTCATTGCAATAAATGATGGATAAAGGCTTCAAATGTGGATAGGTTATCCTTGTTCGCATTCTATTTATTAAATTGGGCCCTATTCGCGTAACCAAATAGCTAAATTTAGGTTTTAAAAACCCTTAAGCAAAACGACGTTGCCTGACTTATACGGTGGCCCTACTCTCGTCCTAACACGTGTTTGAGTCAACACGCTTAACTCGAATCGAGTTGGTGAGTTGACTCGTCGTCTTCTTCACTGTTGCCCTAGTTCCTTGTTTTCTTTTTCTTTAATTTCGTGAAGTTTGGCCAATTCAAACCCTACTGTTTTCAACCTAAATTATTTCTAGGACACTAAGGACCCTTTTGGCATTCGTTTGAGGGATTAAACTGGTCTCACTAGTTCGGTTAAGGGTTGGATAACCAAACCTGTATCTCGGTCGTATAGGCTCATTTTTGAGCCAAATCTCATGAGGTTTGTTCTGTTTTGATCCTTACATCATCAGGTTTCATTTTTCATTCACAAAAGTGGGTTTCATACTGGGTTTGAGGGATTGGGTTTCAAACCCGAAACCTGCAACTCTAGATTTCTAGGGTTTATGTTGAGTTGTAAGGTCACGGTCAAGTGTTTTTAACACCTTTAGAGGGTTAGGTTTTAGTCTTGATAAACCAAACATGGTTTGGTGGTGATGGATTCAGACCTGCTGTAAGCAAGGTCCTCCCATGGCTATTCCTTCTAGGTCTCATGTTTTAAACTGTTTTTAGGCTCCCATTTCATGCTTGAACAAGTTTAAACATATTATAAATATCATATATACAATATCAAGGCTTAAAACAGTTCATACGTAGGAAAATTCTAGAGAGAGAAAAATAGTGAGTTTTAATATTTTTACCTCAAAGGTGGTATCCCTCTCATTCTCATTCTGATTTTCTCCCTTCTTCTTCTCAGAACTCTCTCTCTCTCTCTCTGTATGACTAAATTCTCTTGTGGGTGTGTGTATACAATATGTATATATGTATATAGGTGTACACTTGATCATCACATTTTTTGATTTCCCCCACCAACTAGGTTAACTTGTGGCAGCATTTGTAATGAGTGTCCTTCATGTTACTATTTGGGGTAGGCCATCAATTGGCCGTGTGTGTGTGTGTGTGGTGTTTTGTATATATATATATATATATATATATATATACACATATAATATAACTCACACACACCAACACACTTGGAGACACACACACACACACACTTTTACACCTTAGATATTTGCATGTTTTTGTATACTATATATAGATATATTTAATTATGCTTTATACACATCCATGTATCTACTTACACATCTACATACTTGGCCATGTATACACCTTTAATGTGTGTATGTGTGTGTCATCATATTTTCTATTAATTATAACTAATAATTAATTTCTTATAATTAATTAATTAATTATATTATATTAAATTAATTTTTCTCTTAAGTGTAAATATCTTTACACTAATTTTTGATAACCTCGTAATGCATGCCATATGACCCGATATTTTTGGGTCGGGGTATTACACATATAATTACTACGGAATCAACAAAGACAGGTTGGTGATTGCAACTAAAGTGATGTACAGTCGTCTTGGGCTTTCAAGACTTTTAAAGAAAGTTCACGTGTTGGGGTTCGAATCAACCTTATTACTTAAGGTCTCGGTCACTAATTAATATTTAGTGATTTAATGATTCTTAGTCGAGTTAGGGTGTTACATTCTTCCCCCCTTAAAAGAGTTTTGTCCTCAAAACTCGACTACTTATATAACTTAGCAGTGTTTACTCGTATCGTCTAAATTGCTAACTTAAACTTCTAAATTCTTTATGTTACTTATCCAGTTCACGTCTTTCAGTTGTCTAAGAATTTCTTCGATCAGGTTGGATAAGGTAGCACTGTGTGTTTCTCAGTTTTCTTAGTTACATGATAAGGTGGCCATTCCTTACCGGTAACGAAGGTCCTGATAGCACACTAGTGACTGTCAAAATTCTCCATTTCTCTTTCTCCTTTTACAATCACCCTTATCCTTATCTCTTCTCCTAGTCTACGTTTACTTTTAATCTTCAGACTCTATTCCTTCTTCGTGATTTCTATCTACTAAGTTCACATGTCTAGTAGTCAAATTTAAATGATAGGCATATATATAGATAAGGCAAAAATTAAGTATTTGGACGGTGTACCTAGTTGACCCTCAAATGGGCCCCTTGTTAGCCTGATTCCATTTCGGGCAATTCTTTATGAGATGTCCCCCTTTTCCATACTTATAACAAGCTCCTGTGATCATACGACAGGATGCATAATGTCTCCTTTTGTAGACAGGGCATAGTGGAGTGGTCTTTTTACTAATGCTTCCTCCTATCTTCCTATCATTGTATATAGTAGGTTGTTCCTGTGGCTGGGGGTCCTGTACTTTCTGTTGTGTTCTGCATTGGGTTTGGATATCACACAGAGTTTGAACTATTACTCCTAGAATCTGCTCAATTTTGTCTACTCGCTCTTCTAATTTACTCGTGTCTCCTTGTATATCAGCCATTTTGGTTGTAAAGCAAGTAGAGTTAGTTTTTATTACATGCTATAATCACATAAGGTTATAGCTACCTACTTGAAATTTAAAACTTAGAGTTTATCATTTTTTATTTCTGTAGTGGTCTTATAGTCCACATTTACTTCTTGTCTTCGTTTTACTACTTCTATTTAACTGCGAGTCCCATACCCCGCCTTCTTATCGAACACGTACTTTTAATTACTTACTTACCCTAACGCAGGTCCCATACCCTGCCTTCACTTCATATCGTATACTTCACATAACTACTTCATGTAATGCGGGTCCCATACCCCGCCTTCACATCATGTCATATACTTCACATAACTACTTCATGTAATGCGGGTCCTATACCACCTCCCCTCTAAAAGATACCGCGTTCGAGTCTCCGTAGGTACGTATGCACCTTTTTATTTTCTGGTTTTATAAAATATATATATATATATATATATATATATATATATATATATTTTGTCACATATGTCTCACACGAGTGCATGTGGCCGAGTGGAAAGGGGGGGTTTAGACGCGTGGGGTCAAGGGTTCGAACCTTAGGAACTGCGGTTCCTCATTTTTTTTTCTTTGCAAGAAACGACGGATAAGGGCTTCAAACGTGGATAGGCTATCCTCGTCCGCGTTCCGTTTATTAAATTGGGCCCTATTCGGGTAACCAAACAGTCGAATTCAGGTTTTAAAAACCCTTAAGCAAAACGATGTCGCCTTACTTATGCGGTGGCCCTACTCTTATTCTAACACGTGTCCGAGTCAACATGCTTAACTCGAATCGAGTTGGCGAGTTGACTCATCGTCTTCTTCACTAATTTCTTCACTGTTGCCCTAGTTCCTGGTTTTCTTTTTCTTCAATTTCGTGCAGTTTGGCCAATTCAAACCCTACTGTTTTCAACCTAAATTATTTCTGGGACACTAAGGACCCCTTTTGGCATTCGTTTGAGGGATTAAACTGGTCTCACTAGTTCGGTTAAGGGTTGGATAACCAAACCTGTATCTCGGTCGTATATGCTCATTTTTTAGCCAAATCTCATGAGGTTTGTTTTGTTTTGATCCTTACATCATCGGGTTTCATTTTTCATTCACAAAAGTGGGTTTCATACTGGGTTTGAGGGATTGGGTTTTAAGCCCGAAACCTGCAACTCTAGATTTCTAGGGTTTATGTTGAGTTGTATGGTCGCGATCAAGTATTTTTAACACCCTTAGAGGGTCAGGTTTTAGTCTTGATAAACCAAACATGGTTTGGTGGTGATGGATTCAGACCTGCTGTAAGCAAGGTCTTCCCATGGCTATTCCTTTTGGGTCTCATGTTTTAAATTGTTTTTAGGCTCTCATTTCATGCTTGAACAAGTTTAAACATATTATAAATATCATATATACAATATCAAGGCTTAAAACAGTTCATACGTAGAAAAATTCTAGACAGAGAAAAATAGTGAGTTTTGATGTTTTTACCTCAAAGGTGGTATCCCTCTCATTCTCCTTCTGATTTTCTCCCTTCTTCTTCTCAGAACTCTCTCTCTTTCTCTCTCTCTCTCTCTGTATGACTGAATTCTCTTGTGGGTGTGTGTATACAATATGTATATAGGTGTACACTTGATCATCACATTTTTTGATTTCCCTCACCAACTAGGTTAACTTGTGGCAGCATTTGTAATGAGTGTCTTTTATGTTACTATTTGGGGCAGGCCATCAATTGGCCGTGTGTGTGTGTGTGGTGTTTTGTATATATATATATATATATATATATATATATATACACACATATAATATAACTCACACACACTAACACACTTGGAGACACACACACACACACTTTTACACTTTAGATATTTGCATGTTTTTATATACTATATATAGATATATTTAATTATTCTTTATACACATCCATGTATCTACTTACACATCTACATATTTGGCCATGTATACACCTTTAATGTGTGTATGTGTGTGTCATCATATTTTCTATTAATTATAACTAATAATTAATTTCTTATATTTAATTAATTAATTATATTAAATTAATTAATTTTTTTCTTAAGCGTAAATATCTTTACACTAATTTTTCATAACCTTGTAATGCGTGCCATATGACCCGATATTTTTGGGTCGGGGTATTACACATAATTATTATGAAATCAACAGAGACAGGTTGGTGATTGCAACTAAAGTGATGTAGTCTTGGGCTTTCAAGACTTTTACTAAAAGTTCACGTGTTGGGGTTCGAATCAACCTTATTACTTAAGGTCTCGATCACTAATTAATATTTAGTGATTTAATGATTCTTAGTCGAGTTGGGGTGTTATAGCAAAAGGACAGCCCTTTATGTGCCGATTGGCACATAGAGGCTTTTAAGCTCCGTGCCGATTGGCCAATAGAAAGGGGTATTTTTTTTTTACTTTTTGGATTTTTCAGACTTCGCTAAATTGCACAAAAACTTTTGTGTGTGTCGTACCAAAACTTGGTTTAAATTATTGAATCATGAAACTACGGCAGATTATATGCATGACGATTCGATCAGGTAAAGGTTTTAGGGCTCCCCTTTTGACAGGACGTGCCATATACCTCCCACAGCCATTAGATTGTAATGACTATAGTCAAATGGTACCGTATCACTTTTTTGCATACCATCCCAAGGCCACTAAAATGTAGTGTCCCCAGTCAAGCGACATTTGATCAAGGAGTGAAAGGTTTTCATTGGCGACACCCGTCAAGCTAAGTGAGCATATGGGGTGAGGGCTATTCACTGTCTGAGGTTTAAAGGGTATGTAGTTCAAATGCAATGTATGAAAGTGATGTGTGTGCAAGGTATTTAGATTTTAGTTCTTTTTTTTTTATCCATCTATCCATACATCAAGACATCCATCATAAAGCATAAACATCAAATGAATGTAAAGCAAATAAACAAAATAGCCTTGAAGTGAATTCTTCACTGAATCTAGCCCTCTTGAGTCCCTAGCAGAGTCGCCATTGTCGGTGCCAACATCAGAAAAAAAAAAGGGAAAAATGTGTCATCCCTTTCATGGATTTAGAAGGATCCCAGTTGTCTCTTTCCCTTAAGGTGGGAAAGAATACCTCTTACAGAAGATAAAGAGATTGAGGAGTTGCCAACTTATTTTTGGGCAAGAAACAAGCAAGCCCGTTATAGATAATACCTATGAAGGAAACTGAAAGAAATGAAATGAAATGAAAATTACATCACTTTAATCCTAAATAGATACTAAAGGATCCCTTGACATAGATCAATATAAAGATAAAGCACTGAAATAATGGAAACACTAGAAAAATGGGTTCGGGCGCTAAGGTACGGAGTCGGAAGGTGTTAGGCACCCACCCCGCTCGATTCGAATGGATCGGCCTCGAATATTCACTTGTAAGGCTATTTTGTTAGAAGAAAACTAAAAAAAGATATGTGAGTCTAGAAAAGATAAATAATAAAAGATCTAGTGTAAAGAAATAAAATAGAACAAAAAAGATAGAAAGAAGATTTGACTCGGGCCCGAAGGCTTCCTACGTATCCGTTCAAAAAATAGAATTAGAGTCACATTATCGCGACCCAAAACCCACCCTACGCGGATTAGGGGTAACGATCGACACTACCACTTGGACAGCCCGTACATAATCAAATGAATTGCACAAGAGTGATAAATATTTTTCTTTTTCTTTATAGCATTAAATCATTAAATGCGAAAGCTGCACCAATGCAATTCATCTGATCACAAACCGAACTCTAACATCCATCAATCAGAATATCTCCAAGTACAATTTTCATCAACATGAATCATTATTTAAGTCAACGTCATTTCTAATGATACAATATCACAATACCTAATATAAGATCAGCTTTACAGAATACATATTCAAATTATGACTTGGAGTTTACATCATCAATATTGCTCACAAGCACATCATTAGCTCCACTAGTTGCCTCATTGCATTTCCTCCTATATGGTGCTACTTGAAAAATGGTTATAAATATGGAGTAAGTTAACTTAGCTTAGTAAGTAAATTCCCTCACTCTGCCATGGGACAGGGTTTGTTGGGTAATAGAATACAACCAAATGGAAAGCGAAAAGATATATGTACCAATAGCCAGTCATAAGGAAAATAGATTAACCAAGATGACCCGTGGGTCCAAAAGGCATATCCTAAAGCAGTTTGATACAGGTAATGTAAACGGTTTAACAAATCAATAATAGGAATTTAGCCTGTACTACAATCAGCTGCCAAATATCATAAGATATCATAAATTGCCAAATCGAATCGAATGATAGGCTTGCGAAGTGTATCAATAACCAAAGAGTGCATCATCAGATTATAATTCGATAAAAGATATGAGATACTAACAGAATAAATGTTGTCAACAAATAGGGCCCGGCTACCCCCAAAAGCACTAATTCAGGTTTACCCCCTTCCGGGTTCCTGAATAGCACTAGAGCTCTTATCATATATCCTGTCTTCCATGGACTAAGTGTTGGGTATCATTCCCAATCATTGACCCGTAGGTCTAAAAGCATCTATAGAAACATGATGCACATTGTGACAGACACAACTCCCGACACTCATAATAATATCATGATCAACAGAATACCACAAAGGATATACATATATGTGGAATATCAAATTCTCTATAGTGAGAAACATAAAAAAAATTTCAATATCCAAAGCAAGGTATAGAAATGAACAAGCAATCACATTAAGATATTCGCAATTGAATTCTGAACATATTTATAAGGTAGAACAGGTATCAAATTGTGGAATCAATAAATGTCAGGTATGTATAAGAATACAAATTGGCAGCATCGAGGAAATAATTGTGACATTGCTAAAGAAATACCACATATTAGAGTTCGGATTTACTTACATTGGGTTTTTAGCATCGCATTCCCATGCACTTACCATAATAGCTATCCCATAGCTTTCTTTCTATTTTCTATCATTTGGTTGATCCTATAATCACGGATAAAAAATACATGGCATAATGAATTAGTATTCATTATAATCTCAATCTTTGTTTTTCAGTGTTTTAAGTTCTCTTGAACTTAGTCTATTTTATTAAGGGTTTTTAAATTTCCATTTAGGGTCCCCTAATGCTTTATAACTTATTTGGCCCTTCAAGGGCATTATGGTAATTTACACTTTTTAGTGTTCCTTATTTTCCTTTAAGCAAATTTATGTATTCAGACTCCATTTTGAGTCTATTTGGTCCTTATATCATTTATGTGGACTTATTAATTTCATTTTTATACTTTTAGTAATTTTATTAAGTCCTAAGGACGTGTTTGTCATTTTTTAGTTGTTACTGCGTCCGGAATATTGAATATAATTAATTTATGCCTTTGTAGATCTAAATTTTCATTTATGTGACTAACATTAAGCCTAGGGGTATTTTCATAATTTTGTACTTTTACGCGTCACCTTTTTTAGCACTTTGTTTGCTAAAATGGACTTCATCATTGAATCTGGGATGCCAAATAAAGTCAAAATATGTCACTTTTGAAATTTAACTGGCCTTTGGATTACCAAGGGTAAAATAGTAATTTTGACATTTCACGTGTCTATTTTTTTGGAACTTTGTTTCACAAAACGAATCTATCCATTGGGTCCGGAATGTCCCAAAATGTTAAGGTACGTATTTTTATAGTTATCGGGGTTCAATTGGTTACTTAACTAACCATTAGGACGTATTTGAAATTATTCCAGTTTGCCCGTTCATTTTTTTTGGGATTTAATTTCATAAATCAGACTCCGTCGTTGAGTTCGGAATGCCCAAAAATATTGGGTTGCATTACTTTTTATTTTAATTGGCCTTTGTTTAGCCTATTTTTTGCCTAAGGGCATTTTGGTAATTTTTCATATAATTAAAGGGATTGAAAATTAATATTTAATTAATTTCTAGGCCAGTTCCTAATTAATCAAAACTGTTGGGTCATTTTATAATTGACAGAAGGTTCTGGGGGTCCAATTATAATTTCATAAACTATTTATGTCACGACCCGAAACCCACCCTATGAGGATCTCGTGTCGCGGGGCCGACCCTACTTTTTCCATTCCTGTATCATAGTAATAATGTGCAATGTACTAAAAATTTAAAATAATAATCAACCGAAGTCTTTTCAATACAATAAACAGCGGAAGTCTGTAATATATCATATGGTTCTACAAGTGTCAATTCAAAAACTAAACATAACAGCACCCGTGGGTGGTGAATACATGGGAGAACTACATCATAGACTAGTACATTTTCTCAAAATGTCCTCCTACACTCTCAGATTCCTACTGGGGTCTTGTAGCGTCACTACCTGAAAAATGGTAAGTAATATGGAATGAGCTACAAAAGCTCAGCAAGTAAATTCCCATCTTTGACATTGAGATTGGTGATCATAAAATAATATGAATCCATGAATATGAATATGATAGCCAATCATAAGAAATGAGATGCTGTAATAGCCAATGATAACAATTGCTATAATAGCCAATAAATAGTGGGGGTCACAATGTTCAATAAGGAGCAGTGAATATAATATCAACATGAAACTCTTAATAAAATGCGTGAGGGTATGTATATACCCTTATGTATATGAAAATTATGTGCATTGGTTAGAGAGAAAATCAGAAAGGGAGAGGCTGAGTTGGAGAGGTCGTGAGACACTGGGAGATTCAGAGGCTTGAACCAAAAAGGAGGGAGAAGAGGAAGAGAGGGTGTAATATCCTGACCCAGATGTAACCAAGCCGATGAGTTTTACGTGTTATAATGAAGTAACAATTTGGATTTTTAAATCGCTTGAATAGGTGAATAAAAAATAATAATAAAGTAAATAAATACAAAGAAAGAAAAAAGTAATGGGAAAGGAAATTAAAACAAAATAAAATCAAAATAAAGATAAAAATAAGAATTGGAAAGAAATAAATAAAAATGAAAAAAATTGAAATACATGTATATATTATATCTATGTAAAATTATATATAGGTATGAATATATAAGGAGTTATATATGTGTGTGTGGTGTAACGGAAAACAAAAACAAAGAGAAACAGGGAAACGGCATAAGCAGAAAAACAAAACGGAAGAAAAATAAAAGAAGGAGAAGTGAGGGGGCTTGAAACGGATGGGAGAGGAAGAGAAAGAGGGCAGGAGAAATAAAGAAGGAGTGGTTCAGCCGTCTCTTGGTTGTATATACAGCCGTAGAAGCAAAGAAAGAAGAGAAGAAAGAAGAAAAAAAAAAACAGAGGAAAACCAAAAACAGAGCAAGCGGCTGGACGCTAGAACAGGGAGAAGAAAAGGAAGAAAAAAGAGAGGAGGAAGAAGGGAGAGGCAGGTCGGGCACCGTGCGTGAGTTGAGAAAGAAGCGGAGGAGGAAACGAGCCAAGACAAATCAGATTGAGCAGTGGATTCGGAAGAGAAATCAGTGATCGCTCTGTACGCGCGATTGGGTGAGTGCGTTTAATTTTCTGTGTTTGATTCTGTTCAAAGCATAAATTATTGTTTGATATATATATTGTGAAGCATGAGAATTTATTTGATATGCATGGATATAGTTGGTGTTGGAATTGAATCAAGAAAAAAAAAAAAAAAAGGAACAAACCGGACAGAACTGAAACTGGGCGCAACAGTGAAAACGGAGGAGAAAAACAGTTCGGGTGACGCGATTTTGTTGCGATTAATTGGTTTAGATCGTGGGTAATTGATTCTCTGGGGTGTAGGTAAATTTTAGAATCAAATTGGGATTGAAACCGTAGGAGAAAATGGGAAAAAACGGAAGGGAAAGGGGCTGCCGGAAAAACCGCACAGCCCCAGGTGCGCCACTGTTCCGGCCATTTTGGGAGTGCTCCGGCACTCCGATTTGAAATCCGACGATAGATTTGAGTTGCCCATAACTCGTAGGTGTTAACCGCGTTGAAAAACGCAAGAAACCCGTCACCGGCGAGTCGCCGTTGACGAAGAAGGCAACTTGTACGCAGGCATAGGCTGCTGCGCGGCTGCTGTTTTGCAATTTTATTTTGACCAAACCGGGTCGGGTCTGACCCGACCCACCCATTCAGATGACTGCCCAACACTTGTACTTCAAGAGTAAATTTTTAAATTTGAGTTTAGATAGTGTTTGGTTAGAAAGGAGAGCTATCCAATGGTTGGGTTAAACTTGAACAGGAAATTAAAAAAAAATAATAACGAGGAATGGAAAATTTGTATGGGCAGTGAATTGAACCTGTGACCAAAGGAGAAATGGGGAGAAGCTTAGCCACTGTGTCACCAAGGCACATGTGGTCTGTTTGGACTTAAAAACTATATGTATTATCCAGATTAATTAATTTAAATAAATGATTTAAATTAATAAATTTTAAATTTAATTTCGACGCCTAAATTAGTCGAATGAATAATGAAAACTTACTATTTTGGACCCTCTGAATTTAATGGTGAGGTTCGTTTTACGAGACGAAGTCCCGAAAAAAATAAAATAACCGTAGAATGCCAAAATGACCAAAATGTCCTACGTCAAAGGTAAGCCAAATGGACTCCGATTTAGTTAAGTAAATAGTGAATTTTTATTAATTCAAACCTACTGGACTTAACGGTGAAGTCCAAATTACGAAAACAGAACCCAAAAAGTAGAGACACGTAAATGACCATTTTGCCCTTGGGCAAATTAAGTCCAAACTGGAAATCGTAGAAACGTAAATGAGTAAAAGAGATATTTAGAGTAGTGAAATGTACAATTGATAAATGAAAGTAAAACTGAGACGTGTTTATTGATGTATAGGCCAGTCAACGGGAAAGGAGAAAGTCCCGGAGTACTAAGACACAGATAAGGTAAGTAATATCTGACCTCTACATGTTGTACACTCAGCCATGTCACAGTTCTTGCTATACGCATTTGTACTCTATTTATCATATCAGATCCTTTATGATTCCACTTGTATGATTTTACTTTTCCGTGGAATAGCTTAGTTATGATGCGTAGTATGTCCCGAGTATGGGGACCAGCTTTATATTATTGACCCGAGTATGGGGTCCTGTCCCGAGTATGGGGACCAGATTTACATGATTGAGCTCAGTGCCATGCACACAGGGGGTAGCCGGGCCCCATAGTTTATAGCATCTACTAGTTTTGACATCACCATCTATCTATTGAGATTCATAGTGAAATCCTGTTCCAGCTTTGTTCGAGTACTTCCTATGATCTTGTATGTGACCCTTGGTCTATAGCTTGTGATGTCATCAGTCAGACTAGATGTTCCTTTATTGTGATATTCACTAATGAGTTTTGATTATTGTTATGATATTGACTGGCTATCATATCTTTATTATTATTCAGTTCTTTCCAAATCTTGTACACATGACAGAGTAGGGGACTTACTTATTGGGCTTTGTTTAGCTCACCCCTCCCTTACCACATTTCAGGGATTGACGCAGAGGACGGACAGTAGGAGGCTTGTGGCTATAAGATGGACATTTTGACAAGTAATGGTAATAGTAGTACAGTCTTGTAGAACTCCCGTGTATTCACGTCCTGGGGACGAGATGATCTATTAGAGATGTTACAGGCTGTGTTTTTTTTAATTGCAGAACGATTTGTATTTAGAACAATTCAGTTAATGTTTTCCGCTATGTTTGCATATGATGATTCATGTGGTTATCTATTAGTACACTGATGTGAATGAACAGGATGATCAGGTCCGATTCGGCCAAAGGGTCGGGTCGGATGGTTGCGGTCCGCTAATCCGTAGAGGGTGGGTTGCGGGTCGTGACAACTTGGTATCAGAGCTTTAGGTTCAGAATGCCTAGGAAAATCTATGGTTACAAGTGATACATGGGAGTTAAGACTAGTGTACTACTATTGTCAAATGTCCAAGTAGAGTCACGTAGTATGTTAGCTTAGCATGATAAGACAACGATTATTTATATGACGCTAACAGTAACTGTTGTGGCAGTGAATGGTCTTAACTAGATCAGCAACATTACGTGACGCACAAATGGATCCTACACTTGGAGAGCGGATGGATCGTATGGAGCGTATGATGGCGCAGATGGTACAGTCTTTATCCCAGAATCATGCCAGCACTAGTACACCCGTTGAGCCAACAAGTACACCAACACAGCCGGCAGTTCAGCCAACTCAGCCGGCAGTTCAGCCAACTCAGCCGGCAGTTCAGCCAACTCAACCGGAGCCACCCCTAGTACAGCCAGTAGTTCCGCCGGCTCAGCAGGAGCCGCCACTAGCACAGCTAGGCCGCCAAGGGAATGAGAGAGAGCCCGCTTATCTCTATAAGCAGTTCCAGGCAATGAAGCCGTCTACTTTTGATGGCACCAGAGGCGCTATAGCGGCTGAGGAATGGCGGTTGGAAATGGAGCGTATTTTTGAGATTATGACGTATACTGAGACCCAGAAAGTGGCCTTTGCCACATTTATGTTTAGAGGAGCTGCTCATCAGTGGTGGTTAGTAGAGAAGGCCAGAGAGTCACAGATGACTTGGCAGAGATTTACTCAAGTGTTCAATGCAAAATATTTTCCCCAGCAGGAACGAGACAGACGGGCAACAGAATTCCTTATTCTTCAACAGGGGAACATGACTGTGGAGCAGTATGAGGCCAAATTTACAGAGTTATCTCGATATGCTCCTACAGTTATAATGACAGAAGCAATGAAAGCTCGCAAGTTTGAAGGTGGTCTGCGATGGACGATTAAGGATCGCATTGAGCCTTTGCAATTGCCTACTTATGATCAGGTGGTAAGTACTTCCAAGATCATGGAGCGGAATGAAGAGGCGCTTGCTAGGAGAAGGGCGAACATGAGTCGGGGGCCAGCAGGGAATCAGGGCAGACGGTTAGGCCCTACCTTTACCAGGCCAGGGGCAGGAGCAGGATCTAAGAGTACAGGGAACAGCCAGAGGAGGGCTGCTTCGACCAGTAGGGGCATAGCCAAATGTCCCACCTGCCAGAAGAACCACAAAGGGCAATGTTATGCTGACAGCAACGTCTGTTATTCCTGCGGTCAGACTGGTCACTTCAAGGCAGATTGTCCTCAAAAGAATAGGTCGATAGTGAGTACTGCAGCTACACCGCCTGCACCAGCTAGTGCCCCGAGGACTAGACCTCAGACACAGACACCGAACCAGGGGCAGAGAAATGGGCAGCAGCAGTCAGGGCGGGTGTTTTCACTCACGCCAGGGGATGTACAGGCCTCTACTTCTGTAGTCGCAGGTACTTTACAGATTTGTTCACAGCATGCTCAAGTTTTATTTGATACTGGTTCCACACATTCCTTTGTGTCTCCACTATTTGCTGCTAAATTGAACATAGAACCAGAACCCCTAGGATACACGTTATCTGTTACAATGCCATCAGGGGAATCATTATATGGGAATACTATCTATAGAGCATGTACGGTACACGTAGGTGACGCACAACTACCTGCAAATCTGATACCGTTGGAAATACATGTATTTGATGTTATACTTGGCATGGATTGGTTATCTACACATTATGCCACTATAGACTGCATGGCTAAGATAGTCAGTATACAGTGCCCCGGAGGTCCGAGTATTCAGTTTCGAGGGACAGGTGTGGCTTCCCCACCTTATTTTGTTTCTGCTATACAGGCTAGACGTTTACTTCGGAAGGGGTGCCATGGGTTCTTGTGTAGTATCCAGAACACTGAGTCACAGCAGCCGGGATTGGAACAGATTCCCATTACTAGAGAATTCCCTGAGGTGTTTTTAGATGATCTTCCAGGGATGCCAGTTGATCGAGAGATCGAGTTTAGCATTGATGTACTGCCAGGCACTACACCGATATCTAAGACACCCTACCGAATGGCCCCAGCTGAACTGAAGGAGTTAAAGTTACAGTTACAGGAACTACTAGACAAGGGCTTTATACGACCTAGTTCATCACCATGGGGTGCACCTGTGCTGTTTGTCAAGAAGAAAGATGGTACTATGAGGCTATGTATAGACTATCGTGAACTAAATAAGGTTACCATCAAAAACAGGTATCCCTTGCCTAGAGTGGATGATTTATTTGATCAGTTGAAGGGGGCACAAGTGTTTTCAAAGATTGATTTAAGATCCGGCTATCATCAGTTGAAAGTTAGGCCCGCAGACATTCAAAAGACAGCATTCAGAACGCGGTATGGACACTATGAATTTTTGGTTATGCCTTTTGGGGTGACGAATGCCCCAGCCGCATTCATGGATTTAATGAACAGAGTGTTTAAGCCGTACTTGGATGATTTCGTGATCGTATTTATTGATGATATCCTGGTCTATTCTAAGAACCAGAAGGAACATGAGGTACATTTGAGGAAGGTCCTACAGACGCTAGGGGAGCAGAAGTTATATGCTAAGTTGAAGAAGTGTGAATTCTGGCTCCCAAACATTTCCTTCTTAGGGCATGTGGTCAGTAAGGATGGGATCTCCGTAGACCCCCAAAAGATAGAGGCTATCACCAGTTGGCCTCGACCGACTACGGTCACAGAGGTTCGCAGTTTTATGGGTTTAGCTGGCTACTATAGGAGATTTGTTAAGGACTTTTCCAAGATAGCCATGCCAATCACCCAATTGACTAAAAAGAATACTCCATTCATCTGGACAGAGGAGAGGGAGCGAAGTTTTCAAGAGCTAAAGAACCGATTGGTTACAGCTCCAATCTTGACAGTACCAGATGGGGCAGAGGGCTTTGTGATCTACAGTGATGCCTCACACCAAGGATTGGGATGTGTTCTGATGCAACAGGGGAAGGTAGTAGCCTATGCTTCACGGCAACTGAGGACACATGAGAAAAACTATCCAACTCATGACCTCGAGCTTGCAGCTATTGTCTTTGCCCTTAAAATCTGGAGGCATTATTTATACGGAGCCACATGTGAGATTTTCACTGATCATAAGAGTCTCAAGTACTTGTTCACGCAGAAGGAGCTCAATATGCGCCAACGGCGTTGGTTGGAGTTAATAAAGGATTATGAGCTCAATATTCAGTACCATCCAGGGAAGGCGAATGTAGTAGCTGATGCGCTTAGCAGGAAATCAGCAGGGAGTCTTGCTTACCTATTGACTACACAGAAAGAGCTACTGCAGGATTTAGAGGCTATGGAGGTGGAGGTGATTCTACCAAGTTCTAGGGCTATGTGTGCTAATGTCACAATCGGTCTTATGATTGTTGATAAGATCAGGGAGACACAAGCTCACGACGACAAGTTAGTTAAGCTTCGTCAGGAGGCTGAGACTGGAGGGAGCACGGATTTCTCTATACGAGATGGGGTGTTGTACTATCATGACAGAATTTGTGTGCCAGATGTACCAGAGATTAAGAAGCAGATTCTTGATGAGGCACACAGTTCTAGATTTGCTATACACCCAGGAAACACAAAAATGTACCACAATGTCAAGGGCACTTACTGGTGGTCAGGGATGAAAAAGGATATAGCTGAGCACATTGCACGATGTATGGAGTGCCAACGGGTCAAGGTCGAGCACCAGAAGCCAGGAGGGCTTTTACAGTCACTACCGATACCAGAGTGGAAATGGGAGCATATTACGATGGATTTTGTATCGGGGTTGCCTAAGACGTCACATGGGAATGATTCTATATGGGTGATCGTTGATAGATTGACAAAGACAGCCCATTTTCTTGCAACCAAGACGACTCAGACTCTAGAACGACTGGCTATGCTTTATATTAGGGAGATCGTTCGATTACATGGAGTTCCAGTATCCATTGTATCCGACCGAGATCCACGGTTTGTGTCTAAGTTCTGGAGGAGTCTACAGAAGGCTATGGGTACTGAGTTGAGTCTTAGCACTGCATATCATCCTGAGACCGATGGACAGTCCGAGAGGACAATACAGACATTAGAGGACCTATTGAGATTCTGTGTCATTGATTTCAAGGGAAGTTGGGAGGACCAGCTGCCATTAGTAGAGTTCACATATAACAATAGCTACCAATCCAGTATCGGTATGGCACCGTATGAGGCACTATATGGCAGGCAGTGTAGATCTCCACTATGCTGGATGGAAGTGGGAGATAGGAAGTTATTTGGGCCGGAGATAGTAGAGCAAACCACCGATAAGATCCGTCTGATCAGGCAGCGTCTACTAGCAACTCAGAGCCGACAGAAGAGTTACGCTGACACGAGGAGACGAGAGTTGGAGTTTATGACAGGCGATTTTGTGTTCTTGAAAGTATCACCAATGAAAGGAGTGGTCAGATTTGGCAAGAGAGGGAAACTAGGGCCACGATACATCGGACCGTTCAAGATTATCGGACGAGTCGGACCAGTAGCATATCAGCTAGCATTGCCATCCGAGTTAGCTCACGTACATGATGTGTTCCATGTGTCGATGTTAAGGAAATGTGTGCACAACCCAGATCAGGTAATCAAACATGAGCCGCTGGATGTTCAAGAGGATTTGAGTTATATTGAGTGGCCGGTACAGATCCTAGATCGACGAGAGCAAGTTCTACGAAACAAAACCATTCCACTAGTAAAGGTATTATGGAGGAATTCTCGACTTGAAGAAGCCACATGGGAACGAGAAGACGAAATGCGTGCTCAGTATCCCCAATTGTTTACACCATGATTTGTTTAAGTTTGGGGACCAAACTTATTGAAGGGGGGAAGAATGTAATATCCTGACCCAGATGTAACCAAGCCGATGAGTTTTACGTGTTATAATGAAGTAACAATTTGGATTTTTAAATCGCTTGAATAGGTGAATAAAAAATAATAATAAAGTAAATAAATACAAAGAAAGAAAAAAGTAATGGGAAAGGAAATTAAAACAAAATAAAATCAAAATAAAGATAAAAATAAGAATTGGAAAGAAATAAATAAAAATGAAAAAAATTGAAATACATGTATATATTATATCTATGTAAAATTATATATAGGTATGAATATATAAGGAGTTATATATGTGTGTGTGGTGTAACGGAAAACAAAAACAAAGAGAAACAGGGAAACGGCATAAGCAGAAAAACAAAACGGAAGAAAAATAAAAGAAGGAGAAGTGAGGGGGCTTGAAACGGATGGGAGAGGAAGAGAAAGAGGGCAGGAGAAATAAAGAAGGAGTGGTTCAGCCGTCTCTTGGTTGTATATACAGCCGTAGAAGCAAAGAAAGAAGAGAAGAAAGAAGAAAAAAAAAAACAGAGGAAAACCAAAAACAGAGCAAGCGGCTGGACGCTAGAACAGGGAGAAGAAAAGGAAGAAAAAAGAGAGGAGGAAGAAGGGAGAGGCAGGTCGGGCACCGTGCGTGAGTTGAGAAAGAAGCGGAGGAGGAAACGAGCCAAGACAAATCAGATTGAGCAGTGGATTCGGAAGAGAAATCAGTGATCGCTCTGTACGCGCGATTGGGTGAGTGCGTTTAATTTTCTGTGTTTGATTCTGTTCAAAGCATAAATTATTGTTTGATATATATATTGTGAAGCATGAGAATTTATTTGATATGCATGGATATAGTTGGTGTTGGAATTGAATCAAGAAAAAAAAAAAAAAAAGGAACAAACCGGACAGAACTGAAACTGGGCGCAACAGTGAAAACGGAGGAGAAAAACAGTTCGGGTGACGCGATTTTGTTGCGATTAATTGGTTTAGATCGTGGGTAATTGATTCTCTGGGGTGTAGGTAAATTTTAGAATCAAATTGGGATTGAAACCGTAGGAGAAAATGGGAAAAAACGGAAGGGAAAGGGGCTGCCGGAAAAACCGCACAGCCCCAGGTGCGCCACTGTTCCGGCCATTTTGGGAGTGCTCCGGCACTCCGATTTGAAATCCGACGATAGATTTGAGTTGCCCATAACTCGTAGGTGTTAACCGCGTTGAAAAACGCAAGAAACCCGTCACCGGCGAGTCGCCGTTGACGAAGAAGGCAACTTGTACGCAGGCATAGGCTGCTGCGCGGCTGCTGTTTTGCAATTTTATTTTGACCAAACCGGGTCGGGTCTGACCCGACCCACCCATTCAGATGACTGCCCAACACTTGTACTTCAAGAGTAAATTTTTAAATTTGAGTTTAGATAGTGTTTGGTTAGAAAGGAGAGCTATCCAATGGTTGGGTTAAACTTGAACAGGAAATTAAAAAAAAATAATAACGAGGAATGGAAAATTTGTATGGGCAGTGAATTGAACCTGTGACCAAAGGAGAAATGGGGAGAAGCTTAGCCACTGTGTCACCAAGGCACATGTGGTCTGTTTGGACTTAAAAACTATATGTATTATCCAGATTAATTAATTTAAATAAATGATTTAAATTAATAAATTTTAAATTTAATTTCGACGCCTAAATTAGTCGAATGAATAATGAAAACTTACTATTTTGGACCCTCTGAATTTAATGGTGAGGTTCGTTTTACGAGACGAAGTCCCGAAAAAAATAAAATAACCGTAGAATGCCAAAATGACCAAAATGTCCTACGTCAAAGGTAAGCCAAATGGACTCCGATTTAGTTAAGTAAATAGTGAATTTTTATTAATTCAAACCTACTGGACTTAACGGTGAAGTCCAAATTACGAAAACAGAACCCAAAAAGTAGAGACACGTAAATGACCATTTTGCCCTTGGGCAAATTAAGTCCAAACTGGAAATCGTAGAAACGTAAATGAGTAAAAGAGATATTTAGAGTAGTGAAATGTACAATTGATAAATGAAAGTAAAACTGAGACGTGTTTATTGATGTATAGGCCAGTCAACGGGAAAGGAGAAAGTCCCGGAGTACTAAGACACAGATAAGGTAAGTAATATCTGACCTCTACATGTTGTACACTCAGCCATGTCACAGTTCTTGCTATACGCATTTGTACTCTATTTATCATATCAGATCCTTTATGATTCCACTTGTATGATTTTACTTTTCCGTGGAATAGCTTAGTTATGATGCGTAGTATGTCCCGAGTATGGGGACCAGCTTTATATTATTGACCCGAGTATGGGGTCCTGTCCCGAGTATGGGGACCAGATTTACATGATTGAGCTCAGTGCCATGCACACAGGGGGTAGCCGGGCCCCATAGTTTATAGCATCTACTAGTTTTGACATCACCATCTATCTATTGAGATTCATAGTGAAATCCTGTTCCAGCTTTGTTCGAGTACTTCCTATGATCTTGTATGTGACCCTTGGTCTATAGCTTGTGATGTCATCAGTCAGACTAGATGTTCCTTTATTGTGATATTCACTAATGAGTTTTGATTATTGTTATGATATTGACTGGCTATCATATCTTTATTATTATTCAGTTCTTTCCAAATCTTGTACACATGACAGAGTAGGGGACTTACTTATTGGGCTTTGTTTAGCTCACCCCTCCCTTACCACATTTCAGGGATTGACGCAGAGGACGGACAGTAGGAGGCTTGTGGCTATAAGATGGACATTTTGACAAGTAATGGTAATAGTAGTACAGTCTTGTAGAACTCCCGTGTATTCACGTCCTGGGGACGAGATGATCTATTAGAGATGTTACAGGCTGTGTTTTTTTTAATTGCAGAACGATTTGTATTTAGAACAATTCAGTTAATGTTTTCCGCTATGTTTGCATATGATGATTCATGTGGTTATCTATTAGTACACTGATGTGAATGAACAGGATGATCAGGTCCGATTCGGCCAAAGGGTCGGGTCGGATGGTTGCGGTCCGCTAATCCGTAGAGGGTGGGTTGCGGGTCGTGACAGAGGGACTACACCAGAAAAACCCAGAAAACTTGGTGAGTAGCTCAATCCTGTTTTTAAATTTTTGAAGCATGATAATTAGTTCAATTTATGAGGTTTTGTAGAGCATGAAATGTAGATTAAATTGCAAAAAGAATCAAGAAAAATGATTTAGAAAAGTGGAGTTGCAGGAAGAGAGAGATAATCGGGTGTGTGGGATGAATGCTTTAAAAACTTGTTTAAATCATGAGGAAGTGTTCCTCTTAAGTGCAGAAAATGATTTGAAGAAGAATGGGGTTAAAACAATGGGGGAACAGTCACGAAACTGAAAGGAAAGGGTTGGCCGGAAAGTCGGCCAGAGAGGTTTAACTCCCTATTCGTGAAGATTGGAAGGTGGTTGAGGGGAAATAGGGTTAGGGTTGAGATCCTTGAGGGAAGAGAAAGAAAATGGCATTGAAAAAGGGGAGAAAAATTATCAGAATAAGGTCGTCGACGCCGGAGACCCGCCAGAACCCTACCGGAAAGTCGGGGAAAAAGAAGAACTGTTCATGGTTTTGGGTTTGGGTCGGTTCGAGTTCGGGTCAGACCCGACCCACCCGCACATGTATGACCCTGAAACTACGTCGTTTTAATTTATAACTTAAGTGGGAAATAGGGGCGTTTGGCTACCGGTTTATGGAGAATTGAATGGGAATTAATTGGGAATGGGGGATACGCTATTCCAGTTTTAAGGGATTGTCCGTTGTTTGGTTATAAAATAGTTTGAAAAATAAAAAGGGGCGCGCACAGTGGCTGCCCCTGGGAATCGAACCATGGTGAAGCGTGTGGAAAGGGGCACGTGTGACCAAGTTGACAGGACAATCCCGTGTCAACTTTGGCGCGCAAATATATATATATATATTATATTGTAACCTTATTTAATTAATTAAATTAATTAAATTAAATTAAATATCACGAAATGGCCCAGAGTCTAAATGGGACAAGTCATTAGTGTATTTTGACTATCTCGACCCTTCTGAATCCAATGGTGAGGTCCTTGACACGAGACAAGGTCCCAAAAAATAAAAGACCTGTAGGAACATTAAAAATTACCAAAATGCCCTTGAGTTAAAAAGTAGTCAAACGAACTCTGATTAAGGTAAAAAAAGTAGTGAATTTTTATTATTTTGAGCATTTTGGACTCAACCGTGGAGTCCGATTTGTGAAAAGAGGTCTCGGGGAATAAGAACCCGTAAAAGTGTAAAATAACCGTTTTGCCCTTTTTAGCCCAGATATCCAAATTGAATTCCGCGAAAGCCTAAACCGACTTTCTTCGACATTCCGGACTCAATGGTAGAGTTTATTTTAGCAAAATAGAAACTCATGAAATAAAAGCATAAAATTTGATGAATAGCATAATTCAAGTAGCTATAGACTGAGTTATGTTTCATGCTTTTAGGAACACTGAAAAGAAAGGAGAAGGCGGCCTGACCTTCTACATTCTCACGGTTTAGTTTAGCTACACAGCGGGCACGACTTCCTAGGGTTGAGACAAACCCATCAAGTATGATATTTTGCTAAGGAATAGGATTAAGTTAGGATTGATTTTCATATTGATCCCATGATTCGTGTATTCATCTGATTGTTTATGTGCTTATGTGTTTCTTGTTATTTCCTTGGAAGTTTGGTTGTGTGATAAATGTGGATCATGATTACATGTATATTTCATGTGTTGGCCTAGTGTGTGATTGATATTCTTTGAGGATTGTTCAGATTGAGAATATGTAACTTGAACATGTGTTTAATGGAATATGTATAGTATGTACACATGAGGAAGGAATTTTGTGATTTAAATATTATTGTTTAAAGCATGCTTCATGTATGAATGAAAGGCTTCGATGAGATTGCATTGTTGCATGGTGAAATCAAAGCATCTTGGTATAGTATGATTCCTTGGAAGCATGGTGTGAGTTGAGCACTTGGTGTTGTGCATACGTGGGTACTCATGCCGTCGGGGAAGGTCCAAAAAGTGAGTCGTATGTGGGTACTCATTCCATCGGGAAAAGTCCGTAAAGTGAGTCGTACGTGGGTACTTATGCCGTCGGGGAAGGTCCGTAAAGTGAGTTATGGGTGTGGCATAAAGTTTGTATGGGTATGCCACGCATATTATTCATGTACTGCATTGATGATATTGAATGACATGTAGATATAAATGTACACTTGCACATGCCACACCTTAATTTTGTTCCTTGCATTAGCATTATATTATACCAGCAATTGAGCTGACCCATTCATGGGATAATATATTACAGATGACGCCCCTGCTACATGAGATTTGATGAGATCTTGACAAAAAGAAGGGAAAAGGATTTAGAAGTGTATTTGGCCCTTGGGGCATGTTTTGAGATGTAAGGGCCTAAGCCCAATTGATGTGAAAAATATGTCTATCAAATGTACTTTATGTGTTTATATATTGAATAATTGAATGCATGTTTAATTGAATCCATTTAAATTGTCTTTAGTTTCCTTTTCTTTATTGTTTTCCCTCACTCCCCAAGTTTGTGAAAATTCGAGGCGTGACAAAACCAGTGATCCAAACTAAGTGTCGTAAGTTTGTGCAAGTCTATTTTGTCATTTGTGACGTGTATGATGGGGTTTAGGGCTCGTTAGGCTGATATCCGACATTTTAGTTTGTCGAAACCCCAAAATTGGTATTTTCGAAGCAGAAAGTTGCATAAGTTTCAAACTGGTGATCCGAACTGAGTGTTGTAATTTTGTGCAAGTCTATTTTATCATTTTTAAGGTGTGTGATGGGGTTTTGGGCTCGTTAGGTTGATATCCGGTCTTTTGGTCCGTTAAAACCTCAAAATGGGGCTTTTTAGAGCAGAAAGTTGCATAAGTTTCAAACCGGTGATCTGAACCGAGTACCATAAGTTCTTGCAAGTCTATTTTATCATTTTTGAGGTGTGCAATGGGGTTTTAGGGTCGTTAGGCTGATATTTGGCATTTTGGTCTGTCAAAACCCCAAAATGGGCCTTTTTGGAGCAGAAAGTTGCATAAGTTTTAAACCGATGACCCGAACTGAGTTTTGTAAGTTTTTTCAAGTCTATTTTATCATTTGTAAGGTTTTTGATGGGTTTTCTAGGCTGTTAGGTTGATATCTAGTGTTTTGGCCCATCAACACCTGAAAATGGGCCTTTTTAGAGCAAAAAGTTACATAAGTTTGAAATCGGTGATCTGAACCGAGTGCTATAAGTTCATGCAAGTCTATTTTATTATTTTTGAGGTGCGTGATGGGGTTTTGGGGTAGTTAGGCTGATATCCAGCATTTTTGTCTGTCAAAACCCCAAAATTGGTCTTTTTAGAGCAAAAAGTTGCATAAGTTTCAAACTGGTGATCCGAATAGAGTGCCCTGAGTTTGTACAAGTCTATTTTATCATTTTTGAGGTGTGTGATGGGGTTTCAAGGTTTTTAGGCTGATATCCGGCATTTTGGTCTGTCAAAATCACAAAATTAGTCATTTTAGAGCAGAAAGTTGCATAAGTTTCAAATCGGTAATCCGAATCGAGTGTCGTAAGTTTGTATAAGTTTATTTTATCATTTTTAAGGTGTGTGATGGGATTTGTAGGCTGTTAGGTTGATATCCAGTGTTTTGGTCCATCAAAACCCGAAAATGGGCCTTTTTAGAGCAAAAACTTGCATAAGTTTGAAACTGGTGATCTGAACTGAGTGTTATAAGTTTGTGAAAGTATATTTTATCATTTGTGAGGTGTGTGATGGGATTTTGGGGTATTTAGGCCGATATCCAACATTTTGATCCATTAAAACCCTAAAATGAGCATTTTTAGAGCAGAAAGTTGCATAAGTTTCAAATCATTGATCCGAACTGATTGTTGTTAGTTTGTACAAGTCTATTTTTTCATTTTTAAGGTATGGGATGGAATTTCTGGTTTTTAGGTTGATATCCAGTGTTTTGGTCCATCAAAATTAAAAAATTGGCCTTTTTGGTGCAAAAAGTTGCATAAGTTTGAAATTGGTGATCTGAACTGAGTGTTATAAGTTTTTGCAAGTCTATTTTATCATTTGTGAGGTGTGTGATGGGGATTTTGGGTAGTTAGGCTGATATCCGATATTTTGATTCTTTAAAACCCCAAAATGGGCTTTGTTGGAGTGGAAAGTTACATAAGTTTCAAACGGTCTTTAGAATCGATGAAATTAAGTAAGTTCGTGCAAGTCTATTTTTTCATATTTGAAGCGTGTGATGGGGTTTCTAGGCCGTTAGGCCGATATCCAAATTTATTTTTTACATAACATTTTCTATAAATTATAAAGCCACCAAAGTAATTTTAAAAACTTACTAAGTCCGAACAGAGCCTCCCTACTGGCTAAGGAATGTCTGCATAAGAGACTCTAGCTGGGTTGTGCGAGCACGGAGGTCTTTCACCATCTGCTTCAGCTCTGCATTACGTCTCTCAGCTGCCTCAGCTCTCTGGGTGGCTTCGTGAAACCTAGCATCGCTCTCGACAGTAGAGGACGATGATATCGGCTGCATCCCACTCCCTAAGCCACGCACATATCCACGCCTTTTGCCCAGAACATTCTCCTGTATCTGGTCATTGGTCGATGGATCCTCACCCTTAGGGGTTGGCTAAGCACGCATCTGGACCATCTCCTCCTATAAAAATATAAATATATGTTACTACTTTTATAACTTTGGATGAATATCAAATTAGTAATACTGGTATATATACGTAAATAACTTACATAAAGCCATTGAGCTTCAAGCCCAGTCCAACCCTTCTCGGGGTTGTAGTGTGTCATGTGCCATAAATCAATTGGGCTTAGTGGTGCACCAGTCTCTTGGTCTCGTTGCAGTTAACAGTAGCTTGTGAAGATTGATTTTATTAAAAGATAATACAATAACAACATGATACATTTATTAACTTACCGTATCATGCCTATACTGTACAAAAGATCCTGATCCACCATAGTGGGTCACCTTTTGCTTGCTTCTGCTCTCTTTGTTTTTCCTGCTAAGTTCTTACGCTTGGCCACAACAAAAAAGGTTAGTATAAATGACAATGATTTATCATACAATAAAATTAATTTTGACAATTTTTACCTGAAATGCATTACTAGAGAACCGGTCGCATAGTAACATCCAATCCTCCACCATCACCCCTCTCTAGAGTCTGTCGCGAGGATCTCTATCTGTCGCCACCTCTGGCTCGTAGTCCTAAGTAATGGTCCATTGCCTTCATGACATGAGGTAGGTGGAGATTAATGTCAAACGGTGGCCAAGAATGTTTGTCATCGGCGGGGCAATGCTAGTCGGTGGCGGCAGTGGCAGTTTCTGGGCTAGTCTTCATCAATCAGCAATGGAGATCGATACCAAGAGAGAAAGAGTGCATCTGAGTGAGAGAGAGAGAGAGAGAGAGAGAGAGAGAGAGAGAGAGAGATCAAATTGGGGATTTGAGATATAAGGACTTATTAGCAGTGCATAGTGTGTGTCGCTAGTAAGTCTTTGAGCGTCGCTAATTTTAAGTAAAATGACAATGTTTTATTTATGCATACTATTAGCGACGCACAAATGGTCGTCGCTAAAAGCATTAACTATTAGCGACGCACGTGTGCATCGCTAATGGTCATTTGTGCGTCGCTAATAGGTTCACACCTATTTTTTCACGTGAAAAACTAATTTTTTTATTACTTTTTTACTACTTTTAGCAACGCTTAGTGTGCGTCGCTAAAAGTTCCTTCTCCTGTAGTTTAGCAACTAAATTCCCGATAACCGGATCTGGGTGTTACAGTTTCACATTAGGATTTTTAAACCCCTTTATCAATCTGTTTAGTCACAAACCTAATAAACCCAAAAAACCATAATAGGATATCCAACATATGGATAAGGCCTAATCATTAAGTATAGGTCCTTAAGAAAAGTACCCTTAAAATAGTACTTAATGAGTGTTAATCACTTCTACAAGACCTAAGGACTCAAGGAGTAGTCAAAGAAGGAACAACTAACTAGGCAATAAGCCATAAATGATGATTAATGGTAGAAAATACTTGAAAAGAGAAAGTGAAATATGTCCAAGAGAGTTGAAGTAGTAAAATGGAGCCCCTTCATATTCAAGACACATATTGTAATTAGAGGCGGGAAGAGAAAAAAGAAGTCATTCAAGATGAATCTAAAAATCAAGAAAGTGTGGGTGATAATTTGTTAGAAATAGAATCATCAAAAGATGAGGAATGTGACAGTGGTTACAAGATAGCTACAGCATAATCAAATTAAGAATGAAATGCTAAAAAACTAATGTGAGTAACTTTGAACCTTGAAAGGAGATGATTTTCATTAAATGCAGTTCTTTACAGTTTTATGGCAGTTTTCTACCACTTTATCTTGCAAAACTGACTAGCATAAACACTTGCATGATTTTAGTATACTTGTTGCAACTCGTAGTTATATGTATATGTTTTACGAATGCAAGTAACTTTTAGGATGAGCTATTTTTTAGTTCTATCCATGAAGATTTATGTAAAGGGTTTCCTAAAACCCCATGAGGGAACTTGAGTTACTCACAAGCTTTTCATTAAGCTCATAGGATTTTATCCTGTATTTTTTTTAAGTGAAGGCCCTAATAGTACAGCCTGAAAGGTGGACCTTAGTTTACAGTCATTTTTGGGAGAAGGTTGTGGTTTTTGGTTATCATAGTTATGTTTTGTATTAGATTGCCAAAAAAAAATTTTGGGTTGTAATATTTAGACTTTAATGTAATGTAATGGATGAAGAGTTTAGTATATGTTCTGTCATGCTTTATTTTCGCTACTCTGTATAATTATGAATACATGGATTATATAAACCAGACAAGAGGCCTTTGGTTGGACACGTCATCAATATACTACAAAAAGGATAATATATTTGGTAAAGTGCCTAACTTGTTAGTTATTATCCCTAATCTGCATAGGTGGGGTTTGGGATGTGACAAAGACCAAACATTTCACATGAGATATATTTGATTAAAATATGGTGCAAGGAAAGGGCTACATATGGGATAGTATGAATGTTACCAAAGGGGTTGGTGTACCTTTGAAAAGAGCCGCTTACTCAAGAGTGTGAAAGCCACTTTAAAAAACACAAAACATTGAAATCTTTTGAACTTCTTGAAGATTCACAACATTTAAGACAGAGCTTGTTTGGTTAAGGAGGTCTTCAATCACCTTGGTTGATTCACTATAGTTGTTTATGTTTATTGTCTGTTAAATCATTCAATACTATAGTGAGCACATTGAGATAAGAACATCCTATGCAATGAATTTCAAAATTTCAAATGTCCATACACAATGAGAAAGTGTGTCAAGGGAGAGCTTGAGTGTGATTTACTGTTCTTGAGTTTATTGAGAATATTGAGAATTTTAAGAACATATATGATTGCCCCTAATACACTTGTGTTCGAAAGTGAAAAATAGTGGTTTAAGAATATTAAAAATTTGTTTTAAAAAAAATTGATATTGCATAGCATTGTGATTTATCTTTTCTCTTTATTTTTGCTATAAAATATTCATAGTTTCACAAATGTTAAATTTCTCAAGAGAGTGAGATTTGAGATTCTACTCTAGTTGTTCCAACGACCACTTTTTTCATTCAAATGAAAGCTAGCATTTAATTTTGGCAGTTTGTAACGGGGTTTGTTTGAACAAATACCCCCTTCATTCGAATGAATGCATGGAAACTTGAGTGCCTTTTTTATAATCGTTCGAACGTGATGAAGGCTCCCATATCTCATTCAGACTTTAGTTTTTTTGTCTCTATTTTTTATCACTTCCTATGAATTTTACTTGTCCGCAACTTCAATTTTTCATTTTCCACTCCGATTAAAGTGTTGGGCACCATACAAGGATCACTTTCACCATTCAATTTAGTATTCGAGTTTGGTCTCATTATTTAGTGAGTTTTTCCTTGTTTGTTTTCCTTAGTATTTTTTTCTAGTTATATTCATATTATAGGACTAGTTTGAGACTATTAGCATAGCCTCTCTAATGGAGATCCATCCATAGATCTTTATTGTTATTCTCACGTCATTGTTATGGCTCAGCCTGACACTTCTTTGTCTTAGTTTTTGTATCTGGTCTCCATTGTGAGATTATAGAACATTGATATTTACCGCTCTGTTCAAGCTGAGATGAGAGAGACCTCATTTAGGTCCAAGGCTATTCTCATTGAGAGGAGAGTCTAGTTAGACCACATCATCAAGTCAATAGAAAGTTCACATCTTGTGGTTGTCATTCTCTCTTGTCTATCTCTTTTCCATTGATGGTCACACTAATGTGGACCTATTTAGTGAGTTTTACACGAACTTAAAGTCTCATGTCATTGATCCTACTACTAGTGCCTATGTGTAGAGGATCTAGTTTTAGCTTTCTCCTGTTGTTATCACTACTTTTCTTTAGTTATCCTATGTCTTTGATGCCCAGTTTCCTATTATAGGAGCTATTACTCCTAGTGAGATGGTTATATCCTCTTTTCGAGTTGATGGCGTGCTCATTTATCACACCCATGTAATGCATCTTGATAACGCTCTCATGATAAAGGACTACAGGTTTCTTCACTTGGTAGTTAGCTCGGTGTTGGCTCATACTAGTAACACCAACACTATTTGTGTCGAGTGTGGTCTTCTTTTTCTCCATCAGTACTGAGTTATCAATAGATGCACCCACTCGCATCTATGGCTATATCATCGCAACTCTCACTGGCTCTCATTGATAGGTTTACTATTTAAGAGCATCATTACTCACTTATACACTCACTTCTTTGTTCTATTCTATCAACTTGCTCCACACTAGCTAAAGAATGATTATTTGGTTGACGATCTAGTATAACAAGATCATGTACATCAATAGCCATAGCCACCACAGCTGCCTCAGACAGCGCCTCATGCAACATCCTCATCAACACCTCTGTAGTATATGACCTATGCTGATATAGAGCATCTCTATGATCGAATTCACATGGATTTCTTCATTCCAATCATGGCTCAACTTGACAACATAGTTCAGCGCCTGGGTTATTAAGACCATGTGTTGGCTTGCTATGATGACTAGTTAGAAAGATTGTGGGACCATTAGTAGTAGCTTGCGGCATATATTGATGGCTTATACTCCACTAATGAAGATGCTCCTGCTGAGCCGATGTACGATGATCGTTCCGATAGAGGACATCCAACTGAGTGATATCTATTGAGAGATCTTGTTGTGAGGACTCAGCTATATTATTATTTTCTTTATGATGAGACAATGTTAGATTTATACGTTATTTTTCATACTTTGAATGATTATATTAGACATTTTCTTTATTTTGAGTTGATATGTTTATTTGTTATTTGGTACTTCGTTCACTGTCTTTTCTTCTTTATATTCATGCATGTGGATTAATTTTATCTTTTTCTTGCTATATACCTTGTTTCGTATGCTATCTATATCGTTTTTCATCGTGATAACAAGGGAGAATAGATTTAGAAGTATTTACTAAGGGGTAGTGTGTTTATATACATAATATATTGTCACTTTCTTTATGCTTTATTACATGAATTACTCCTGCCTATTTTATGTTATCCATACTTGTGTTTCAGTTTGTTTATTTTCTCTATCATGCGATACGTTCCACAGACTATGAGTTTTTGTTTATATGGCATGATTAACAGGTGATCAACACTATAAAGTCAAGAGTAGTGATAGTACAATCATGAGTCAATGATCAAAAATTGTAAATCTTTTCTTTTGGGTTCTTGAGAGTTTACATTTTTTGTTCTAAGTGTATTCATGATCTAGATCTGATAGTTTTGTAATGGATTGTCAAATAGGAAGTTTGTTAGAACTTTTAGTCCACATTTGTGTTAGCTAATTTATGATTGACAAAACTATTGTGTTGTAACATGTTCGAATATGTTTGCGTTAAAATTTTTAAGCCTTGTGGTCATCTATGCATTTAAAGCTTCATGGAGATGCTTCTTTAATGACGGTGGTCACAATAGTATATGAGTTAATGTATTTGGATACATTTGGCCTAGGGTTTTCTCACACACACACTTCATGCATTCAAATTTTGGGTTGTGTTAGTTATTTTTTAGTATTAAAAATAGACTCAAGTTTTCAAGAAATAAAATGTTTTTAAAATGGACCAATTTTTAATAGTAAGAGTTTGTTCGATTGAAGCATTGTTCCTCAATCATTAGAACCTTAATTGATGAAAATTATTTATTAACTCTTGAATAATTTTTTGAGAATGTGTGCACAAGTGTACTTGATTAAAGACTATGTCTCTAAATTCATCTCTATAATGATAAGGCACTGTGTAGAGAACCACATATTGTAATGGCACAAAAATATGATAGTATGATAAATTAAGGTACAAGATACTGTAGTGTGCCTACAACACGCATGGACATACACATAAACATGATATATTTATATATATATATATATAAATACCTAGATGCCTATATGGAAGAAAGAGATAAATTAGAAAATCCTATAATTTCCCACTAAGCAAAATCTTATTTGGGCTTAAGCACCATTAGTGCATGTCTGTGATGTGTCAACAAAGATAAGGTGGTATGCACCTAATTAGATTGCATGTAATCACAAGCTACCTCACACCTATACATGTATCAATACGACCAGACCTGAAGGAGAAGTGTGTGCTGAGTTTTGTTTCTACAATCAGCTAAAAAGATAAAGAGTGGAAGAAAGAGAGACAAACAGAGAAGGAATGGAGAAGAATGAGAAAGAAACCATAGAGGAGAGAAACAAGAAGATGTTTATGTCATGCCCCTAACCCAAATGGCCGGATTAAGGGGTCATTAGGATCTCGAAAGGAAGGTAATAGGACTAACCATCCTAGTCAAGTACAAAAAATACAAGCCTTTTTTTAATTGGTTTTCTTTAATCGGTTTCGATTCGGTTCCCTGATTAGATTTGTTGAAGTCCTATAACAGGATTAAATAAAATTAATTACTATCAAAGGCATTATACCAACCGTTCATCAACGATGTATAATATGGTAAGGTCTAGAGCTGATTCTAATAGTCATTTTATACATAACATATATAACAAGGGATGAAGGGTACATGCACCCTTAATAAATACAAATGAATATAAATTCAACAATACACTGGTCTCGGTCCATCTTGCATTGTTCCAACAACTATCTTCCATCAAGCCAATACCTTCCATTCCTATGAACAGCAAGGGTAAGCCATAACACTCAGTAAGGTTTCTCAAAACACACAAGCAAATAGAGTGCAAAACTAATTCAAGCCAGAAGAGGACAATCCCTAATGTCCAGTATGCATCACAAACACATAATAGAAACATCCACTAATCATAGGCTTAGACAATATAATCCATAGACATGGCACCACTCCATGGGGTATAGTAGTAATAACCAAATAGCTAGTATATGTAAAGTCGAATACAAGACAAGTATATTCATCCAAACCTCACGAAGCACCTCCATTCCTTGTTTAAAGCCACAAGAACAATATATATACATGATTGAATCTTAAGATGTAAATGTAAGTATACAAACTTACGAAGCACTTACATTTCCTGTTTAAAGCCATAAGAATAATATATATATATATATATGCATCACCGAATCATAGTTTCGACAAGTATCATGAGTAAGCATATCATTTCATCTCTCAATAATCTTAATCCCAATATGTATCCACCTAATTTGGCCTTCGGTGAGTCTGTGTGCTTTACAGGCTACTAACTCGATAGAGGCAAACGACAACCCCCACGTGGGTTTACAACTCGTAGGCTGATGGAAGACACTATCCCTATCATAAATAGAACCCAGGGTAAAACATAACCTCACCACGCTCAAGAGCACACAAAAGACATCGCTAATTTCTATCCCAAGTCCTTTTCTTATAAACCATCCATTTCCATAATCCCAAATATCTCAAATCCATACCACACATGGTGCTCATCAACATCAACATCCCCTCAAATCTCACACCACTCAGTTATGTCTAGCCGTATAAATAACAGTGTTATCAAATCCACAACAATCATTAACAACTATATGAGAGGATATCTGATTAACAAATAAGTACAAAAGCAATAGTGGTCATATATATATATATATATATATCCATGACAGAAATAAAAATGACAACCAACATCAACATGGTGATCACACTTATCTAGTAATATCATAAAATAGTCCAACACCATGGCAATCAATATAATAATTGTATCATACCGATACATTAATCTCAAGATATAAAATGATAATGGCAAACATATCATGTAGATCATGTGACAAGTATACGCGTCAATAAGTCAGGACATTATCCCAGTCCCAATCATCACTCTACTACAAGGAGACACTACATGTGTCTTTCATAATATTCATCAAGTACTTTATCCACTCATTGTTCTATCCCCAAGACCACTCTGACCCTTAACATTAGTGTATCTTATCAAGTCTTGATGTTTTCTATGGCTAGTTACACATTGGCCTACACATTGGGTGCTCGTTTACCCAAATAGATATCAAAAATGTGTTCCTAGACATCAAAATCCCTAAAGAGGGCCTATCGTATTGTTTCTAAGTCATTTGATTGCCTTTTAAACCCATAAGGGAATTTTCTTAATTTACCAGGAAATTTATACGTCTACCGAGACATAATCTCACAAAGTCGACCTTAGAATCGGATCCAAAAATTTCAAAAACCCTAAAAGTGCCCTCTTTACATTTTATTAACTTTTGTAGGTATCTATTTCATGTCTAAGTGCATTTCAATAATTTCATATATTCATGTCAGACACCTCGAGTCCACATTTCATTATTCTGATATCATATCTAAGTTCCTAGCATTTAAAAACATTGGAAATGCCTCTTCTGGATCTTAATTTGGCTTTTAATTTCTTAATATAAATATAGGGGCATAATCATCATTTTATTAATTTAGGTGGGACCATTACTGAGTCCCAATTTGTCCAGTCTGATCATATATTTGAATTTCAGGCATCCAACAACATTGGAATAACCCTTTCTGAATCTTAATTAGCCTTTAAGTTCCTTAAACTATCATTAGGGGTATTTTTATAATTTTACATAATTATGCAGGACGAACCCGGGTCCTCGAATGTCACAACCTGAGACCCACCCTCTGTGAATCTCGAATCGTGAGCCCCGACCCGACTCTGGGTGTCGAACCAGGACTGTCTCAACTTGCTTACACAATCAGTGTTACTAACATACAACAACTAAATAGCGGAAGGCTTAAACAAATAAATAAATAAAAGTTGCATGTGATATATATATATATATATATATATATATAAGGTTCTCAAAATGCGGAATACAAAATTCTTAAACAACTGTTCATCCCTAAGACGTGGATGACATGGGAGAGCTACAAGACTTGTACTAAATATTACACTGCAACTTCAAAAGAAATGTCCACCTCCTAGCTATCAGGTTCTAGGGTTTGTTCTCGAGATCAATGCTTACAAATGAGTGTAGTATCTGTATGATCTATGAAAACTCAATAAGTAGTCCTTTGTTCTGCCATGTGTACAAGTGTATAAAAAAGTGCTAGCTAGTCAATGAATATATAACTCAATATCCAATGATAGAATCAAAAGATAAGGAAACGAATCTGCTCTTTTAACAATGTCATACCGCTACAGTCATAAGCTATATCAAGTATGAAATGTAAGCACTCAATGAAAGCTGTAAAGTCTCATGATCATTCATAATAATATAACATGATCAAGCTATGAATATCAACAATAAAGGATAGTGATATCAACTAAAAGAGATGCACTGATGGGGTATGAAATTCCCCTTGAGCTCGTATTCTGTTCCACTCAGGCTATATGAATACTGCTCTGTATACAATGTGACTCCACGTCCCATGTCTCGCATAGCAACATAGCAAATGTTCCACTCGAAACTTGGACCTAAAGGTGATAAATAGCATCAGATAGAGATGTGACTGAGCACAAATCCGGTACTGGTAATATATCGGGAACATGTTATCTTCCACGAAGAGTATAGTGGAATCATAACTGGTTCTAGGCAATCTGATGTAACGATAGTTTTCGAGGCTATAGTTACTAGACTGCTTCGAATATAACTATCTGGCCCTTACGGCCCTAGGGACAAATGCACAAAAAGAAATCTATGCACAAGTGTACTATCATGATCAAGAAATATATAGAAATCAATAAATGCTTCTCACATGATAGGGCAATATCAGTGTGGCTCAATAAACACTTGTATGTATAGAATACAATAAGCAATATGTACAAGAACTATTGACATGGCTTGGAAAGTAACACATGCAGAGATCGGATTTTACTTACCTTTTACTGTCTCTAAAATAGAAGGATCTAGACTGCCTTCTCCTTGCCCTTCGATGTTTTTAAGATTCATAAAATACGTTTCAGTCTATCACCACATGAATTATGCTATTCATCAAATTTTATGCCTCTATGTTATAAGTTTCTCTTTTACTAAAATAGACTCTACTATTGAATCCAGAACATCGAAGAAAGTCAGTTTAGGCTTTTGCGGAAGTCAATTCGGACATCTGTACTAAAAAGGGCAAAATGGTCATTTTGCACTTTTACGTGTCTTTCATTTTTTGGGATCCCATCTCATAAAACGAACCCCACCATTGGGTCCAAAATGCCTGAGATAGTCAAAATACACTATTTATTTATTTAATATGGGCTTCGCATTATTTTACTATTATTAAATTAATTTAATATAGTTTTTATATAATATATACATATTCGGCCACAAGAATTCACACGGGCTTGCTTGTCAAAATGGTTTGGGTTGGGCTTCACTTCCAATAGGTCACGTGTTCAATTCGTGGGGGTTGCGCCCCTACACAATTTTTTTTCTTAATAATTGAAGCCAAACAGTGGCTAGTCCTAAACCGGAATAGGATATTCCCCTTCGCCAAATCTAATTCGAATTTAAATTCACTATATCTGTAGCCAAACACCCTTAATTTGATTCAAATCTTAAAATAGTAACATTCTAAACAATCCAGTATTGAAGCTATAAGCCCCAACAATGTGTCGTTTCAAGCTCCACTATTCATTGTCTCTCTCGATTTTTCGGTGAAGGCCCAGTAGGGTTCTGTCATCCCTTTCGGTGACGGCATACTATTCTGATCACTTTCAACATAAATTCTTTCTATAGTTTTCTTCCTTTTCCTTTCTAGATCTAAACTACACCATTTTTTTCCCATAAAACCATCTCTAACCTTTTGAAATGAGGGAGATTCGGTGGCTATTTCGGCTTTCCGGCCAACTGAATCTCTTTCATTTTATGTATCATTTTCTTCTGGTTTTTCTTAGTTTTTTCTTCTAAATGATTTCTGCATCCAAGAGGATTAATTCCTCATCATCCAAACCAAGTTTTAAACACAAAAACTGTAGAAACCGAATTATCATGCAAACCTGTAATTGCCTATTTCTCTCTCGTTTTTACACTATTTAAGCTAATTCTTTGTGCAACGTTTTTTATATTTCAAGTTCTACAAGACCCAATGATCCTGTAACACCCCGACCCTAATTAAGAAATGATAAGTTACTAATCATTAATTTGAACCAAACATAAAGAATAATTTAGAAAATCGAGAACCTCATGATAGACCCATAAAATAATGTCTGAACCTTATTACCAATTAATTGGGTGGAATGATGTTACTTTAACACTAAGAAAACTCGAGTTAGCGAACTACAGAAATCCCAAGGGATTAATAACCGACACTAGACCTTGGAGATTGAAGCTAACCTAAATAGGAAATAGCCAGAAGAAACCGCGTCGAAAAATAAGCAACGGAAAAGAAGATATTTAGAAAATAGCTGAAATAATTAAATGCGCCAACCAAACAGGGCCTAAGCCCAAAATATGAAAAATTCCCAAAAGTGTGGCCAAGGGGACTTGAACCCTTGACCAAGTGGGCATGATTCTTATTACCCAAAAAAATTACCAAATAGGCTACTACCATTTTTGTGCCTATATATGCAACCAAATTATATTTAAACCCAAATTAGCCAAGGCCACCTCTCAAATTGGCCAATGGCCATGCATGCAATTCCCACATCATTACCCACATCACCTCCCTTCACCTCATGTCAGCCACCGAACCCACTAAACCTAATACACATATATACATTCATGTATATGTATAGGTTGTATGTGAGAGAAATGCTAAAATATATATGCCTACCACACATTTTGACCCTCCAAAAATTTGTGTACTGCCTCCAGACTAATGTGTGAGAAGTTCTCTGTGTTGTGAACGTGTTAGAGAGAGAGATAGAGGAAGGGGCATTGTGTGAGAGGAAGGTGTACATGCAAGTGTGTGTATGCATGTGAGTATCACCAAGTGTACCTGAAGAAGTCTGAGCAACCCTAAGGAGCTCTGTGAGGCTTTGAACCAAGCCAAAGAAGAGAACAGCCACTGTCAGGAGGTATAAACCCAAAACTGAAAAATTTTCTGTTTAGATTTTGATAATGTTTTGATGATAGTTGAGCCTAAATAACTGCATGCATGATATCTAAAATTTCATATCTTGAATGAGGCAAGAAATTGGAGCCTGAAACAGCCTAGAACACTAAACCGTACACTCACCCGCCATTGAAGGACCTCGAAGGTGCAGGTCTGTTTTGACCGAAAGGAAACATGGTTCCTTCATTTGGGACCTCAAATAGAGGCCATAAGGGTTCTAAAAAACCTAGGCCGCGACCTAGAAGCCTAGAAATGGACCCCCAAAAACTGAGTTACAGTCACGGTTCAAAAAAGTCGACCCTTAAAAACGGACACCAAAGCTTCCTTTTAGAATGTATATCGAAGTCCCATGATCTAAGGATCATTTTGGGCCAAACCACGCAAGATTTGATGGTGAATTGAGGGTTTACTAGCCAGTTACAGGTGCGGCTATCCCCATATGAACCGAACACTTGAGCTTGATTCGAGGCATAAAACTATTGCCAAAATGTTTGCCTAACCTCTAGAAATGTTTTGGGATGGATGGCAGAGAGAATACACACCTGAAACTCCACGAAATCGAGAAGCATGAAAACCAGAAAATTAGGGCAACCTGGGGGGAGAAGAAGGAAGACGATGAATAGTGTCGGGTCTATTGGGTTGGGTCGGATCTGGGTTCGGGTTGGGCCCCGACCGAGATATAAAACCGGTTAGGTGAAACTGTGCCGTTTTGATTTAAAAGATTTTGAATTTTAAAAATTAGGGCTGACGTCATCATGACGTCAGCATTACGCATTGAACCGGTTGGTTCAATGGAATAGTGAACCGGTTCAGTTACAAACCAATTGAACCCTTTGGTTTATTTTAATAGTTTTAAATAATTACAATTCAACCCCCCACTGTTTAGGAAAATTGTACTAAGGCCCAGATTTTTAAAGGAAAAATTCAAATAGGCCCCTGGAAAAATAAATAATTAATAAAATAATTTATTTAATTATTTTATTAATTGGGTAAAATTACTATTTTACCCTTGAACAATAAATCAGTCAAACGGAGTCCAAATAAAACAAATGAATAGTGCATTTTGACTATTTTGGATGTTCCAGGACTCAATGGTGTGATCCATTTTATGAGACGAGACTCCAAAAAATTAGGACACGTTAAAGTACAAATTACCAAATTGCCCCTAATGTAGCCGATGTCCAAATAAGACAAGTTATTAGTGTATTCTTATTTTCTTGAGCCTTCTGAGATCAATAGTGGGGTCCGATTCACGAGACGGGACTCTGAAAAATATGACACGTGAAATGACCAAAATACCCCTAAGGTACCCGAAGCCAAATAAAAAGCTAAGAAGGTCTAAATTGACTTTCTTCGACGTTCTGGACTCAACGGTGAGGTCCGTATTACGAAATAAAGTACGAGAAAATATGATACGTCAATAAAATAAGGCTCACGATAAAACATTAGGACATAATACGATTTAAGCATAATTAGAAATATCAATAGGAGATATTTGAAGTACATTGAAGTTAATAGATTATTGTGAATTGTTTCTAGGAACTACAAAGGGAAGGGAACAACCAAGTAATAGTGCAAACCCAGGAAATCAAGGTGAGTAATCTTGCATTTGAAGTGGAGATTTTAACTCCACGATTTAAATGATGTTTTAAACTTCAAAATATCTAAAGCATGAGATGTTAAATTCTATATTTCATGACTCCTGTTTTGAAATATTCTGCTTTTATAATTCTCTTATGACATGTTCAGTAAATGATCTTTGTTACAGTTCTTTTTGAAAGTGTTTAACATGTCATCTGTTCTAAAATGTTATTTCAACTATGTGAAGATCCTATCATGAACATCATCATCTTTTAAATGCTCATAAAAGCATTTCTTGAAGAAGTCATGTTTAAATGCTCATAAAAGCATTTCTTGAAGAAGCTAACGTTTTGCAAGATAATAAAGATGCATAAGCATCTTCAGTTATTGAGCACCCTTCGGGTTCTCAATTCAGAATAATGCCCGGCAGCAGGATCTAATCCCCCAGGCAACGAGATCTCTCAGAAGTAAGACTAGGGTCTGGTTCGAAACGGATCCTTCAGTTAAAAAGTGAAAAGATGACAAATGATTTTTGGAAATGGAAGCAGGTTTTCACCCCCATTTTCACTGTGCATGTTTAATTGTTTTGAAATGCATATGCTCTATTTGAAGGAATGTTTAACTAGCTTGAATACTTTAAATGTTCAAAGCTATCTGTTATGAAAAGTGCATGTACTCTGTGTTTAAAATGTGCGAACAATTGGTAGTGTGCATTTTATAAACTTTCATGTACGAAACCACTGCCAATTGAAAACCCATGACAAATGCAGGAATTACTCATTGGGCTTTTCGAAGCTCACCCCATTCCCTAAAATTTTTTCAGGTAACGATGATGAATGGGAGCCTTGCTCCATTTGGGGATGACAACTAGTGGCTTTAAAATGATCAAGGGCTTTTGGAAGTACTAAGGACCCGTAGATGGTCGAATTTTGAAGTGTAATAGATTTTAGACAACATGTACTTAAGCCCTCGAGGCATTCAGATATGTACTATGTATAACACTTTAAATTTTAGTATGCTCTGATTATTATTATTATATGTACCGCTATGAAGAGCGGCAGTACCGGATGGATGTGCGACAGATTTTAAAAAGAAAAGAAAAAGTTTTAAGTTTTTCACGCTTCCGCAACCACAGGCCGCACCGCCATCCGATACTGTTGCTTATGTTCGCCTCGCCCAAGGGCTCCTGAGCCTGAAGGCGGCGGTCGCGATCCGAGATCCGCACAGGGTGGGTTTCGGGTCGTGACAGATCCAATCTATATAACTCATGCTTTAAAATCAAAAAACCAAAACTCAGTTGCTTACCTATTTTTCTAAATTTTCTTATTGCAGTTCCTCTCCTTTTTTCTTTCTCCTTCTTGGTTCACACTTCTGAATTTCCTCCCAATGTTCACAGCTTCTCCAAATCACTCTTTCTTTTCTGATTTTCTCCCTACGCACACATACATATATATAGCCAAACAAACCGACTTAAATCTCTCTCTCTCCTTCTCTCTCTACCCCCTATTTTTGTAGACTTTTTTGACTTCATTTTTCTTGATCTTTTCTTTTTATTTTTCTTTTTTCTTTTCTTTCTTTACTTGCTAGGATATATATATATATATATATATATATAGTATATAAAACATATACTACACACCCCAACACACACTCACACACTGCCGACATTATAAACACACACTCACAACATGCCTTGCATGCTGCATGTCTATATATATATATATATTGATACTTTATATACATATATAATTTTATTACTTTCTTTATATTCATAGTATATATATATATATATATATATTTATACATGTATATATATATATCTATTTATACACACATATATATATACTAGTTTTTGGATACATATACATACACTGATATTTCGTGGTCTATGTACATATACGTATTACGATGCTCGGTACTGGGTTTGTAATACCCTGACCCGAGTTAGCACGTATACCGAGGTAGACTGGGTCGGATAATGTACTGTCAGTTGTAAACCGAGCTGTTTAAAGCTCTATATTATATCATATGTACTGTTTATACAGTAAGTGCCGAACAACTCAGCAATATTTCTCGTGATGCGTGCACGCATGCATCCCAATGCATGTATACGTATACTCATACACTATAGCCCGTTTAATATTAGTGTATGTGCGCGTGACCAGAAAATAATATACATGTATATATATGAGTATATATGTATATGTATAAAGTATGTATTTATATAAGTGTATATTTATATACACATACATGGTATAGTATATATGTATATATATATATATGTATTTAAAAGATAAAAGAAAAGAAAAGAAAAAAAGGAAAAGGGAGAGGCAACATACCTTATAAGATATTATGTGTGTGTGTGTATTGTTATGTGTGTAAGTGGGTGTGAGATGGTTGGCTGGTGTGTGAGTGTGTCTCCATGTGTATTGGTGGGTGAATATATATATATATATATATATAATATACATATATTACAAATATCACACAAGCATTTAATGGAAAGCAAACAAGAGAAAAAGCAAAATTAAAAATGCGTAAGAGAAATTTATGAGAAGTGAAAGATGGGTGGCTGTGAAGTCATGAGGGAAGAGAGAGAGAGAGGTCGGTGGATTGGTTTTAAAACCAATGCATGCCTTGCATGCTTACCATCTAAGGAAGCAAACTAGACGAGGAAGAAACTGAGAGGCTAAGAAGAGATTCAGAGCAAGAAGAAAGAGGAAACAGTCAGAAAAGGTAAAAATCCTCATGTTTCTCTCTCTAAGATTTTGAGCATGATATAAACTATTTTGAGTTCATTATATAAGTATGATGTTAAGTTTATGTTTAAAACTTGTTCAAGCATGAAATTAGAGCTTAAAAACGATTAAAAATGTGAGACACCGAGTGGCAGCCATTGAATACCTTG
This sequence comes from Nyssa sinensis, assembly GCA_008638375.1. NCBI lineage: Eukaryota > Viridiplantae > Streptophyta > Magnoliopsida > Cornales > Nyssaceae > Nyssa > Nyssa sinensis. The sequence continues at coordinate 28,873,518 of CM018041.1, read as the reverse complement.
AAGCAGGTCTGAACTTATCACAACCAAACTAGTTTTGGTTCACCAAGACTTCTAATAGAGGCCGTGAGGGTTCTAAAAATCCTAGTGCGCGATCACGAAGCTCAAGAATCGACCCCTATAACACGAGTTGCAGGTATGGGTTTCAAAACCCAACTTCACAAACTCACTGTTAAATCTATCCTTGTTAATGAAATATGAAACCCCTTGAACTGAAGAACAAAACAAGCCCAACCTCATGAAAAATGATCAAGAAATAAGCATGAACCAGTTAGTTGCAGGTTCGGTCTATCAACCCCCAAACTGTGATTTTGAGATAGATTCGAAGCTTTAAAACATTATCAAAACCTTTTATGATACTCCAAAAATGTTTTAGAAAAGAAAACAAAAGAAATAGATTTGTAAAACATCACGAAATCCGACTGTAAAAAATTAGGGTTTTAGATGAACAGTGTCGACTCCGTTGGGGAAGATGACACTGTTCAGGTCGAAAACGGGTCAGATACAGGTCTGGGTTATAACCGGATTCGATGGGTTACGGGTTAATGAAACGGCGACATATGGAGGTGTTATATTTTAATTTTTTAAACCATTAGGGCTGACGTCATCATGACGTCAGCATTACGTGATTAAACCGACCAAACTGGTTGGTTCAGTTAAAACCGGACCGGTTCACTTAGAATGAAACTAAACCCACTGGTTCAGACCGGAATTTTGTGAAATTTCACTTTGACCCCAGATGTTTTGGAAAATTTCACTGTGGCCCAAACAGAAAAAAATTAATAAAATATTATTTTTACAAAAATAGCCCTAATTCAAATATAGGTCAAACGAAGTCCAAACGAGGCAAGTGAATAGTCAATTTTTATTATTTCGACCATTTCAGACTCAGCCGTCGAGTCCAATTTTTGAAAATAGATATGAAAAAGTGAGAAACCGTAAAAGAACAAAATGACCATTTTACCCTTTATTGTAACGATGTCCAAATTAAACAAATGAATAGGGTATTTTAACTATCTCGGACATTCTAAGACCAATGGTAATGTCCATTTAGCAAGACAAGGTCCCAAAAAGAATACAATACCCGTAAAAGTGTAAAATGACCATTCTGCCATTTTTAACACAAAAGTCCAAATTGAATTCCGCGAAAGCCCAAACCGACTCTGTTCGACATTCCAAATTCAATAGTAGAGTTTATTCTAGGAAAAGAGATATAAATAATAAAGAGACATAAAATTTGATGAATAGCATGAGTTATATAGATATATATATATATATATATAGACTAAGATGAGTTTCCTGAATCATAGGAATACTGAGATACGAGAAGAATGCGATTTTGACCTTCTAGACGATACAGTAAGAGGTAAATAAAATCCGATCTCTGCATGTGTTACATTCCAAGCCATGTCACAATTCTTGTACATATATTACTTTCGTACTCTGTACATCCACACCAGTATTTATTTAGCCACATTGATATTGCCCTATCATGTGGGAGACAGTTATTGATTTCTATATATATCTTGATCATGATTGTACACTTGTGCATTAATTTCTTTATGTACACTTGTACCTAGGGCCGTGAGGGCCAGACAGTTTTATTCGAAAGCAGTCTAGTAATCGTAGCCTCGAAAACTATCGTTACGTCAGATTTCCTAGAATCAGTTATGATTCCACTATACTCCTCGTGGAAGATAGCGTGATCCTGATATATTATTAGTGCCGGATTTGTGCTTAGTCACATCTCCATCTGATGCTATTTATGACCTTCGGGTCTAGGTTCCGAGTGGAACATTTATTATACACAGAGCAGTATTATATCGGCGAGGCCTAGAGCACCGAATACGAGCTCAGAGCAATATCATTCAGTGAGGCCTAGAGCACTGAATATGAGCCTAGAGGGTAGCCGGGCCCCAAGAGAGCATCTCAATTTTAGTTGATATCACTATCCTTTATTGTTGATATTCATAGCTTGATCATGTTATATTGTTATTGAATGATCATGAGATTTTACAGCTTTCAGTACAGTGCTTACATTTCATACTTGTTATAGCTCATGACTGTAGCAGTATGACATTGTTAGCATAGCAGTTTCAGTTCCTTATCATTTGACTTCCATCATCTGATATTGAGTTATATATATATATATATATATATATATTCATTGACTGGCTAGTATTCTTTTATACCTTGTGCACATGGCAGAGTAAAGGACTACTTACTGAGTTTTCATAGCTCATTAGATACTACACAACATTATGCAGGTACAGATATCAAGGACAGACCCTAGAGTCTGATAGCTAAGAGGTGAACATTTGCTTTTGAAGCTGCAGTGTAATACTTAGTACAGACAGTCTTATAGCTCTCCCATGTTATCCACGTCTTGGGGATGAACAGTTGTATTAAGAAATTTTGTATTCCGCATTTTGTAAACACTATATAAATTACATGCAACTTTTATTTATTTTATTCCGCATTTAGTCGTTGCGTGTTAGTAACACTGATTGTGTAGCAAGTTGAGACCCTTGGTTCGACACGCAGCGTCGGATCGGGCGTCGCGACACGAGATCTGCATAGGGTGGGGTCTCGGGTCGTGACAGGGTTGCTGAGTATTGGCCGGCACTGACTGTATAACTAACACCATTCACATTCCAAAATCATTCAGTCTATATGATATCATGATATGGAGCTTTAACAACTCTGTTTACAACTGATAGTACACTACTCAACTCGGTCTACCTCGATTTACGTGCTAACCTAAGTTAGGATATTACATCGAATGTCCAAACTGACCCCATCATTAAAATGCCCAAAAACCTTAAGAAAGCCATCTTTTCATTTTAATTGCATTTAAAATTCCATATCTCAAGGGAATGGGAATTTTTGTAATTTTATGTTTTTTGAAATGGTTTCAACAGTGATCCTTTAAATTTTGAACCTTGAACCAAAAAATCAAATTTTCAAAACATGCGTAGCCAAATGGCCCTTAAGGCCACACGACCCATTGACTCGTTGACCTGATCCGAGATCCATTTGACCAAACCCGGTTGACCATAATGGACCTATATTTAACCATTGACTGGACCCGATTGATCGTTGACCAGGTCAACTTGGTTGATCGGTCAACCCGCCGAAACAGTGTCTCATTTTCTAACGACGGCGCTGGAAACTGCAAATTTTTCAGTGATGTCTCCATGGCTTAATGATCATTTCTAACCCAACTTCCATTTAAAAATGTCATTTTGTCATTTCATTCAAAGGTTTGTGAATTAACAACCAAAAATAGTCAACTCTAGTGGAGCTCGACTTTCTGGTAAGGGAGATTTCCTTCACTTTACTTAATTGTTTTTTGGTCCTTTTTCTTCCTAAAATATTCTAGATTTCATGTGAAGTCTTTTTTAACTAGTTTTGTAGATCAAATGGGGCAAAAACAAGGGTTTGAGTTAAAACCTTATTCTTCTCCGACGAGTTTGTAACTCCCTCTTTTTCCTTTTCCGGTCATGGTTTTTCATTTCGTTTCTTCCCCTTTTTCTTCTTGGGTCTTTATACATCCATTCTGAAGGTTCAAGAGAGGTCATTCGCTTAGAGACCTGTAAATGGGTCTCTCTTACCAAAACACACAGTAAACACATTCACACACACAGTCATATACATAAGCTAAAATTCAACCAAAACTCACATGCAAGCCCATATGCATCCACCATTTCAGACTCCAAACTAAATGAGAGGTTTGAAAAGTCCCTACCTATCCTCTATGCTCACGAGTTCTAGAGAGAGAGTAAAGAGAGAAAGCTTTAAGTTCTCCATGGCCACCCCACTATTCCAAGCCTCTTTTCTTCTTCTTCTTCTTATTCTTTTCTCATTTTTATGGTTCTTCTCTTCCTTCATCCCTCTCGGTTCTATAGTATGTGTTTTACACACATATACACACACTACATTACACACATACACATTCACATAAATATATGTATATATATATATATATATCTACACACACTCACTCTCTTTCTCTCACAGATTTCACACACAACACTCTCTTCACTGATACACGCGCACACACACACATATACACCTTGTCTTGGTTAGGAAGGGGAGATAGAGAAAGGAAGTTGGCATGAGAGAAAGGGAAATCAGAAAGAAGAGGGGAAACAACCAACTTTTTTTCTCTCTCTTGTCCCATCAAGACACATCAAGTGCCAAATTTGTCTCCTTAAGGTGCACCCTCACACACACAATCACTCTTTCTTCCATCACCACATTGTTGACACTTGTCCCTCTTCTAGAAGATCCCACTTAGCTTCCTTTTGAAGCTTTGCATGCATACCCATGCGCCACATGGTCAGTTGGCCAACTGCGCGCACATATGCGCCTGAATTTAAACTATCTCAAAAGCTTACCAAAATTGGCATCCTAGCTAATTTTGACACTTTGATTTCAAATATACAATCTGTTTCCCCAAATTTAATTATTTGGATTTTCACTTTATCTATGTCCCATAGATGACTGTGTGGTGTCGTGATTCACATGAGTTCCTGATAAATCACCAAAATTTCATTTAAGCCTCACTATATCATAGTAATGACTTATCAACTTATTTTACAATTTATCTGACACATCTTCTATTAATTCGTAGTATGGCCTCAGTCTGCGCTAGTAATTTACCAAATTTGCCTTTCGATGATATTCTAGGTCCTTAAAGTCTACCCTACTATGCATGCACCACCATTAGTGAGATAAAGAAAGAGAAGAAGCTGACAATAGCAAATAGAGGAGCTTCAATGGAAGAGAGAGAAAATGCAAGGCTAGAGAGAGAAAATGAGCAAGTTACCCGAACAAGTAAGGGACTATCTTCCCTTGATTAAATAGTTATTGTAGTTAGTATGTGATGTTGTAGCATGAAAAATGGAAAAAAAATCATAGAAATCTAAGGTCCATGAAAGACCAACAATGGTCGAACACTTTAGAATTAGGTCACGTTAGAACCTAAATCATAACTCCATTTGAACCAAAGGCCTAATAGTAGATCAAAAATGGAAAGTATACGAAAAAGAATCAGAGGAAATGATGTTGAAATGAGCTAGAGCCGCGGAATCACAGTTATGGCCGTGAAAATCAAATAGATGGTTCGATTAAGTTTTGCCTTAGTTTGATCCATCATTAAGGCTTCTTAAGGTTCTAACAAGAAAATGGAAGAGAAATGAAGTGAAAACTGCTTTAAAAACACACTGAAATCTCGATTGGAAATTGTCACCAGAAAATCGTGTTTCGTTGGAGCAGTCTGGTCTATGGGCTTTTGATGATACAAACTTTAACCAAATTACAAAAAAACATATAGGATGGATTGTTAGTTTAAAAATGATTCAGAATCACCTAGAAAAAAACTATTTCTGGCGATCGGCGATGTCGACTGGGTTAACCTATAGTCAACAAATCGGGTTGGTTAACAAGGTTAATAGGTCGGGTCAGTACCAGTTTAGGTGTTATCACGACCCGAAACCTGCCCTGTGCGGATCGGGGCCCGCGACTAGGGGCACGACCCGAGAGCCATCCCCCGCTTAAAGATCAAACACTGATTAAAGATCATTAATACATATATATGCCATTACTTTAGATAATTGAGTACCATCATCATAATATAGTTATACATGCCATGATAAAAATGAGTGCTTAATTACAGATCCTTAATACAAAAATCATAGCCAGGACGTGGACTCATGGGAGAGAAAAGACTACATTACACTTATTTTAATTACAATTATATCAAAAGTGTCCACCATTACTTACAATGGACAATCTGTGAGCAAAATGTGGTGCCTACTCGCGGTGTACGTTTTACAGTCCTTCTGAAATGTCCTTTCTTGAAAAAAAATGATATACATCTGGACTGAGCTAACTTAGCTCAGTAAGTAAAATCCTTCGCTCTCCCATGGGTCAAGGTCAATTTAAATAGAAGAATATAAACAATGGCAAACAAAGGGTACAATGTCACAATAGCCAATCACCAAGAGTTTGAATCACTAAAAATGACCCGTTGGTCCAAAAATCACATTCCATAGTAGTTTGATACAAGTGATGTAAATGGTATAACAAATTAATAATAAGGATTTGGCCTATGCAACAGTCAGCTGCCACAAATCATAAGATAGCAAATCGAGTCCAAGGATAAGCTTACAAAGCATATCAACAACCAATGAGTGCACCATCAGATTATGATTCAATAAAAGATAGTGAGATACTAATAGAATAGATGCTATCAATCAGAAGGGCCCGGCTACCCTCAAAAGCACTCATTCAGGTTCACCCCTCAATCGGGTTCCTGAATGCACTAAAGCTCTTATCATATATCATGTCCTCTATGGACTAAGTGTTGGGCATCATTCCTAATCACTGACCCGTAGGTCCACATCAGCATTTAATGTACATATACGTGGAATATCAAATTCTTAGCAATGGGAAACAAAGCATTTGTTCCAATATCCAAATCAAATTTATAAAAATGTGTAAGCAATCACATCAAGATATTGGCAATTGAATTCTCAACATTTCCACAAGGTAGAACAAGTATCAAATTGTGGAATCAGTAAATGTTAGGTACACATAAGAGTACAAATTGGCAGCATCAAAGAAATAAAATTGTGACATGGCTAAGAATTACCACATGTTAAAGTTCGGGTTTACTTACCTCAAAAATGGTTCCTCCTCCCTTCAAGAGGAATCAGATCTCCTTCTCTTTTCCTTTTGATGATCCTATAAATCAGGAAACATTATTTACTTCAATATTGTTCATAGACTTAATCTGATTTTATTGATGGATTTATGATCTTTTAGTCTCATGGGTTATATTTTAAGTCTATGAACTTATGTGATTTATGTTGTAACCTAATTGACTCATTTTCCCTTCCTTGGTAGCATTTTTGTGCCTTTAAAGTGTCCTAAAATTAGCAAATTTTACATATCAGTATTTTAGGTATTTTATTTGGCAAAATGGACTCCACCGTTGAGTCCAAAATGTCGAAAAACCTTAGGGTAGGTACCCTCATAATTTTTGGAGGTCATTTGGTGGCTCCATTTAGCCTTTAGGACGTTTTTTGGGATTAGTCCAGTTTGTTCGTTCACATTTTTCGAGATTTAATTTCACAAATTGGACTCTGACATTCAATCCAGAATGCCCAAAATATTAGGTTGCATTTTCTTTTTATTTTATTTGGGCATCGGAATCATTTTACTAAATTAAATTAAATTAATTATCTTATTTTATATTCTATATATTTAGCTATTATTTTAACAAAGTGCCACAATGGCATAGTGGCTCACGCATGGGGCTTAAAACCCTCACGTGCGCAAGGTCTATGTTTCAAAATTGGGGAGCTACAGCTCCTCTTTATTTTTATTTTTTATTTTTGGTAGGCCAAACAGCGGACAAGTAATCAAATCAAGAATAGGCTATCCTTATTCCACCTTTCGTTATCAAATCAGGGGTTACTACTCTCGTTGCCAAACAGTTCCAATCCCATTTTAATTTTAAAACTCTAACCCCAAACGACGCCATGCCACTAATTCCAAATCCATTTCATATTTGGGTTGGGGCCCGACCTGAGTCCAACCCGAGGCCCGACCTAAACAGTGCCTTCTTCCCTAAGACTCTGACAAGGGTTCAGTGGCCTTCTCCGGCACCGACGATCGTCGCCGGATAAATTTTAGCCACTGTTCAACATGGTTCGAATCCAAATTTCATTTCACGCCCCGGATTCCCAACCAACCCGGGGACGCGATTGAACGAAACAAAAGAAAGGAAATAAATAGATAAAGTAAATAAATAACAATTTAACTAATTTAGATACAAGCCTACATACAGTCCTGTTTAATAAAATTTCGGCAGAACCTCCTTTGTTTTTCGAGCCTTTTCTCCCTGATAATCACAATACATCATATATATACAAACACGTCACAATCCATCCTCACTCGATGGCCACAATCTCATCAAAGTTAATTATATATCTATCAATTACTTTTAATACATCATATACTACATATTCAAATACAAGAAATATCATACATCCTTTACAAAAATGGCCCTAGGCCTCATGTTTACAAATTGTTCAAATAAGAACCAAAGTAAAATGGGCTCATGCCCTTACATCAAAAAAAATTGCCCCAAGGGCTAAATCTTCAACAAAAATCTATTTCCATCCATTTCCTTCTATGCTCAAGGGATTCTCAAACAGCTGGTGCATCATCTGAAAATAGTGTCCCACGAATGGGTCAGCACAACCGCTGGTATAATATAGCACTAATTCTAGAAACAAATTTAAGGGCGTGACGTGTGCACATGTACAGTTTAAAAGCTAAATCCCTCTATCCCCCAATGCTATGCAATGTTAAAATGCATGACGCACACATGCACTCCATGTCACCCATGTCCCACTTCACGGTCTGCCCCCGTCAGCCCGTGGGTACTGATGTTGGCCAGATTTGGGTTTTTCACCGCAGGACCTACGCCCTCATAATGCAAAGCACCTCGTGCTCAACTCACGCCATGTTTTCAAGAAATTACCCCATGCCAAAATGCCATGTTTGCATCATCCAATTTCAATGTGGCAATGCATCAAACATATGGTGTTCCCTTTCCAAATTGTTGAAATTCGTCCCCACAAAACACATAATTTAAAACTCCAAATTATCATGCTCATAATACACATCAAGGCTAATTATATCAACACACAATTAAGTCACAAATCTCACAATTTCACAATTCACAAGGAACACATGAATTCCATAAAGTATAAAGGCATCTATTCATCACATGGCTCATGTCACAAGCTATGTCAACATGTACATAGGCTCACAATATAATAATACAATTCTATCAATGAATTAAACACCAATCAAGGCAACAAATCACTCAAAAACATCCAAAAACACATATATGCCTAAACTACCAACTCTAAACTTTTCAAAGGAGCTATCACCTAGGTGCTTTCTTAACCTTAATTATACACTTACAGCAGTTCAAACTTAATTAAAAACACAAGGGAACTTAAATCTATTTCTAGATTAGTACTACATCATACCTAAAATCAGTTTTTCTTAAACTGAGAAGGCTGTACTTTCTGGATGTCTAAACTGTTCAGTGATTCTATAGTACTCGTTGAGCTGAACACTTTCTCAGAAGGAAGTTCGGCCAAATTCCTGCTTGAAATGTGTGTTCCAACAGCTTGAAAATGTGGAATTTTAGGGCTTTTCTCTCCCTCTCTCTATACGGACGAGATTTCTGAAATCTCTGAATGTATATGTGATAAGGATGGTCTAGATGAGCTGTATTTATAGTGGGGAATCAAAGGGGCAAGGGAAAATGACCATTCTGCCCTTAATGAGGCCGTAACCCCGTTACTCTACAACTCATTCCTAAACGCTTCAGATTGAAATTCTATTTTAACCAATGTTCATATAATTATTTTAAATGAAAATTATTAGAAGGAAACATTTTCATTTGAGGTCGGCTTAGACCCGTTCCACCCGGGTCACCCGAATACCCTTTTTGTCCAATTCCGGAAACCATTTCCATTTCGGTTAATTTTTGTACAGCGGATACTTCACATTATTCTAAGCACTTTACTCTTCTATGACACACTCTAAATATGTCTCTAAATAGGTCGTTTGATAAAAACAATGTAAAAAGGTACTTTACCAATAAAACCGACAAAAGTGATAAACTATGCATGCAAAGTGTTCTACCTCAAAAACGAAAAATTTACCCTCAGTTTTTTGGATCTCTACATTTCATGAGGATTCTACATATGGTTTCGGTTTTTCGATTTAATGGTTCCTTATCCTCGAAATAGTGTGTTACAGTTGGGCTCCAATGAGGGCTCGACTTTTCAGCGAGGTTGCGTTTTTCCTATTTTGAAGCATTTTGCTCACTGTTTTGCTCCCAATTTCCACCTAGGGGTTCCTGAGACTACAAGGAACATTTTCCCGTTCCTAAAATACAACAAAACAAGCCTTTACATGGTCATTTAATCTTTCTCTCTCTAAACTAAAATTCTGATTTTCTTGAAGGTTTCTTAACCTTTTTTATACTTTAAGTTGCTACATGTTCCAATTTTAATGCTCTTTTGAGCTATGAAATTTGTTTGAAGCTTAAATCAAGCTAAATCAAAAACTTAATTTTTCACAAATTCGGATCTTAGGGTTCTTAGGATTTTCTTAGCTTATACCTTACCATTTTTCTTCTATTTCCTTCCCTTTAAAATATAACACACATGCATGCATTTTCTAGGCTACAAACAAGCTCATAATTGAATTTTTGGTAAAATTTTCTAAAGAGAGAAAGTTACCTCTCTTAGCTTTTCCTTCTCTCTCTACTACTCCTCTCTCTTACTTCTTGCTTCTGGTTTCCTCTTTCTTCTTCTTCTTCTTTTTCTTCTTCTTCACTTCCTTTTTCAACAAGCCTCTCTCTCTCTCTCTCTCTCTCTCTCTCTCTCTCTACACGCACACAATACACATATTGTTCACACACTAGGTCTGTCTTGCATTGCTTGCACATAACATGCAACACACACACATGTTATACATATATATCTATATCGTGCATGAAATTTAATTTGTGGGGAGAGTGGTCCAATGGGGTGTTGGCACCTTAATTTTGAGCATGCAGATTTGGGGCTTAATAGGGTTTATATAAATATATATATATATATATATATATATATCTTGTGAGATACATAACATAAAAATGTTTGTAGCCTAGCTAATAATCTTTTTGGGCTTAGAATCCTTTCCCTTTTTGGTCTAGGGTTCAAACCCTTTGGCCAACATTTTGGCCTTATTTTCTCCATTTTTCTCTTGTTATGCCTTGTTTGGCATTTTGAATGTTTGTTAAATTTTTTAAGTTGTATTTCAATTGTCTTAAAAACTTCTTTGTATTCTCGCCCTATTTTTTTTTAATTTTTGTGTGTTTCCTTTTATGTCATTAATTTTATTTTTGACATGTTACATTGTGTTTTATTTATACGAGAAATATATCATATTTATCAAAAAATTCTTGATTAAATTTTTTTTACTCGCGTATCGCTTTAATTTTTCCAATTTCACTTCGTCTACTAATTTTAATATTCATGGGCTACCAATTTCAATTTAAGATGTCTAATTAATTAATATATAATTAAATTCATAAAATCAGCCATTAACGTAAATTACTTTGCCTAACTGGGTCGGGATATTACAAGTGTAGTGAAAATTAGTGAAACTACATCGTTTAGGGCATGTATTTAATATCAAAGCTACGTCATTTTACCTAAGATGCAAATAAAAAAGAATATATATATATATATATATATAATTATAATTAGATTTAAATAATATTAATAAATGACCATTAGGTCCAATTAAAATATGGAGAGGGCCCATCTTAGCATTTTTCGATGCTCCGGACTCAATAGTAGAGTCCATTTTAACAAATGATATGCCAAAAATTTAAAAATAATTAAATACAATAAATGTATAATTATGATAATGCCCCTAGAACTTGGATAAAATGAATTATCATTTTATCCCTAGGCCTACAAGTAGTGTTCTAAAGGCCAATTAAGATGCAAGAAGAGACTTTTCCAACATTTTTGGGTATTCTGGACTCAATGGCGGAGTCTGTTTAGACAAATTAAATTCTAAAATATATAAACGAATGAACTAGATGAATTCCAAGTAAGTCCTAAAAGTATAATTAAACTACTAAATGACTTCTGATGACCATGAGGGTACCCACCTTAGCATACTCAGACGTTCCAGATTCAATGGTAAAGCTTGCTTCTTCAATTAAGGTGCCAAGAAATAAATACGCCGAATTAGTAATTTCTAGACTACCCTAATAATAAAACAAGCTACCAGATGAATACAGGAAGCATAAAGAGTCCCATACCAATATGTTAGGACCCTCTAGACTAAAAAATGAAGTTTGATTAAACAAATCATGTGCAAAAAATGCAGGACATAAAAGTGTAAAATTTCCATTATGCCCCTTTAAATTCTAAAACGGACTTGGAACCCTAAATTAGAAATTTAAAGGTCTCTTAATTATTCAAAGTAAGTTCAAAAGAACTTAAAACAATAAATAGAGGAACTTTGAATTAAAATGTGTGCTAGTTCATTATACAATGTCTTTTAATCCATGGTTATAAGATCTTCAAGGGATTGAGAAGGGCACAGTGGCTATGGGATAACTACCATGGAACAAATATGGAAAATGCAATGCTAAAGACCTAAGGTAAGTAAATCCAAACTCTAAGGTGTTGATTTCTTACTTTTCTAATGTGGCTTACTTGTATAGTTGTCAACCATTTATTCCTTGAGATGTGCCTTAATAATTGCTTTAAGTCCATAACCTTATATCTATTGTGACTCTTTCTGTTATGGATATTTGTGATCTATCATGATTCCCTTTGTTTTGGATATCTATGAGTTATTATGACTCCCTATTTTGTTGGATCCTTACAATTTCTCTTGTTGTGGATTCCTATGAGTCCTTGTGACTCCTTACCTTGTTGGTTCATTGCGATCTCTTATGAATCATATGTTATGGATATCTATGAGTTTTTTTTGACTTCTTACTCTATTAGATCCTTGTGATCTCATGTGAATCTTATGTTATAGATATTTATGAGTCTTTGTGACTCATTATCTTATTGGATCATATGATCTCCTATGTTGCGAATATCTGTGATTTGTTGTGAGCCCATTTATGTACTCCGGGATTGTGCTTACACAATACCCTTCATTTTTTTTTTTTTACAGATATTGTAACACTCCAACCCAAGTAAATCAAATTAATTCCAATTATGTCCTAGGAGTCAAATAATAATACCGAATCAGACCGGACCAATGATAGTAAACCCCAATATACCCGAGTTGTCATAGTAATGCCAAAATAAAGAGATTTGTGTATAGTGACGAGTACACAATTCGAGAAAAATTGTTCGATCCTAGAAACCTCGAGCCCGGGAAATCCACGTACAAACAAGTGGACCGTACAAGAATACGTGAATACATATATATATATATACGTACATTTACAAATCAATACATATATATATATTGGCAGTATATATATATATATATATGTAAACGTCAGGTAGTATGTATATAAATACGAATGTATGTGTGTATGAAAAGAAGTATACATGTATAAATATACATATATACAGCTACACTATATAAAATAAGTATGTATACATATAATTAGAACATTATATATATATATATATAGAAAGAGAGAGAGAGAGAGAGAGAGAGAGGAAGAGAAGAAATGGGCTTGTCGACAGAGAATGTGTGTGAGTGAGTGTGAAAAAATGTGTGATTTATATATATACATATAATATACAAATATCATCCATGCAATTAATGCTAGGAAAACAAAAGAAATCAGAATTTAAAAGATCAAAAAGAAAAAGTCAGAAAATGAAATACGCAGAGAAGAGAGAGAAAATGTGGTAGTGGAGTTTTGCCTATATGTATGAGGTTGTGACTTAAACGAATTTGGGAAGAAAAACCAAGAAGCTGAGAGCTATTAGAGGAAGTCTGAACATTCAGAAGTGAAACAAAGAAGGAAGAAAGAGTAAAGAAGAATAGAAACTGCGAGCGACAAGCTCAACAAGTGAGTGAAATTCAGAGATTTTGTTCTTCTAATTCAAAGCATGAAAGCATGATTTAGTCTAAGGGTCTTAAAGAGCATGAAATATGAATTAAATTGTAAAAAGAACCACAAAATTTGGTTGAAGGATAAGCAAGAATACCCTAGTTACAGGTTCGGTTATGATCTAATGGGTGAGTGAATTTTTGGAGATTGGTGAGGCTAGGGCAACGTAGAATTATTCTACATAGTCTCAAAAGCATGTAGATGAAATTTGGGGCCAAAACAGTGGCTAAAAAGCCACAAAATAAAAAGGATAGGAGTCACTGAAAAAATGGGAGTCGTCAGAGCCGCGGGTGTGACCCCTTGTTTCGAAACCCTAGACCCACCTAAATTAAAAACCAAGGATGAAAATGAGACCCCCTTTGAAAATACAATCGATCCCCTATTTAAAAGTTCCAAAAAAATCATCACCAGTAGGTCACCATCGCCGGAAGAGATGATCGGAGCTTCGCTGAAAAGATGATAGTGACGATGACTGTGCAGGTCGTGTCATGACCCGGACCTCGATGGCAAGATATTGTCCGCTTTGGGCCAGGCCTGCACGGTTTTGTTCTTGGGTTTTACCCAGGAGGGTAAACTCATCCCACATCGCCTGGGGAAGGGAAAGCGGGGGTATTCATATGTGCGGACGTACCCCCATATGGCAAGACGCGTTTTGGGGTAAAACCCAAGAACAAAACCGTGCGGGCCTGGCCCAAAGCAGACAATATCTTGCCATCGAGGTCCGGGTCGTGACAATGGTATCAGAGCGCGCCCCAGCCGGAAGTGTGCTAGATGGGCCCTCACCGAGGACGGTGAGTTCCTGTGAGGGTGGATGGGAGGGTAAACTCAACCCACATCGCTTGGGGAAGGGAAAGCGGGGGTGTTCATATGTGCGGACGTACCCCCATATGGCAAGACGCGTTTTGGGGTAAAACCCAAGAACAAAACCGTGCGGGCCTGGCCCAAAGCGGACAATATCTTGCCATCGAGGTCCGGGTCGTGACAGGTCGGGTCAGGTCGGATTCGGGTATTGGTCAGGACCCGTCCGATCGAACACACGGGCCTAGTGACACGGCACTGTTTTGAGGTTTAAGTTTTAAAAGTTAAAATATGGTTTGGGTTGTTTGGCAATAGGTTTATCAAATTCCAATTTGATAAACCAAGTACGGATAAGGATGGCTTATCAGGCCTATCTACTGTTTGGCTAAGGAAAATTCAAAAAATTAAAAAGGGTTGTTGCCCTTGGGATTCGAACATAAGACCTGAGTGCGTGTGGGAACTTAACCCCCGCGCGTGGCCACTGTGCCAACCATGCACATGTGTACATAAATTTCAGAATATAATATAAAATATTATATTAATTAATTTAATTTATATAAATGAATTCGATGTCCAAATTAAACAAATAAATAGTGCATTTTGACTATTTTGGGATTCTGGAACTAATAATGGGGTCCATTTTATGAAATGGGACTCCAAAAAATTAAGACATGTGAAAAGATAAAATTATCATTTTGCCCCTAATAATGTACGAGGACAAATGAAAAGCCAAGAGAGTTTAAATTGACTTTCTTTGATGTTCTGGACCCAACGGTGAGGTCCATATTGCCAAATTAGGTACTGAACAGTAAGACACGTGAAGGATGTAAAATTTATAAATTACTATGAGTAGTCTGATTAAAACAAGAAATAAAACCCATCCTAGGAAATTAGGATTAACACGGTCTGAGAATAAGTTAAGAGCATCAATATGTGATAATTTGAATTGAATGTGAAGTTAATAGATTCTTCAAAATTGTTCTTAAGAACTACAAAGGAAAAGGGAAGGCATACCAGTAGTGCTGAACCCAAGGACCAAAGTGAGTAATCCTGTATTTTGAAGTGGAGATTTAACTCCATGAATTCCGAAGAAGTTTAAGTTCAAAATATCTAAAGTATTTCAAGTTTTAAATTCTCGTATTTATGTACTCCCTATTTCAAAGGTACTATTGTTTCCCCTTTAAAATTTCTATCCTAGCATGCAGAGTTAGCTTGTTTATATTGCTGACTATTTATACGATTATTTTCCCCCGCATGTCTATGAAAATGCCAATTTTATTAAATGCCTCTCTTGTCACGACCTAAAACACACCCTATATGAATCTCATATCACGGGGTCGATCTTGTGGTCGTCCCTACTTTTTCTTTCCTTGTATTAATGACAATAATGTATAACATAAAACTTAAACAGTAAATTAGTGGAAGTCTTAAAAACATAATATGGTTCTACAATGTCAAAACAGGACCTAACATAACATCACCCTTCGGTGGTGAATACATGGGAGAACTACATCATGCCTAATACATTCCTCAAAATGTCTTCCTATGCTTTCAGACTCCTACTACGGTCTCGCAGCATCCCTACCTAAAAAATAAGTAAGTCAGAGTGAGCTAACGAAGCTTAGTAAGTAAATTCCCATATGTGACACTAGTTAGGGTTAACATGGAAAGAACATGAATGTGAAACATGTAACCAATCATAGTATAAGATGTTGTGATAACCAATAAGGATAAAATGCCACAATGGACAATGAACAGTAGAGGTCAAAATAATCAATCATGAGTAATGGATATAACATGAACATGAAAATCTCAATAGAAATCAATTAACAAAAATGTACTACCACAATAAATCGATAACAATCAATCGTAATCAATGAGTGAACTCTCAACATAAGATTATTCATAGGGAATGACAATATCCTATGAATCCAATAAACATAATCATATCAATCAAACATAAGTGATGCATTTACTCTGTTCAGGGCTTGGCAAACCCTCGATTTTTTGGGGCCCGACATACCCCCTTAAACTCAGGTGCATATAAAATGCCATCACAACTCAGAGCGTCAAAACATCATATTTGCCATATATTTGTTCACGGACTCGACCCATAATTCCTGTCAACTCAGAAAGCATTGGATGGATATTGTGACTGAGCACAAATCCAACATTCATAATATATCACGATCATTCATGATTCCATAAGAGTGTATAAAAATGGAATATCATTCATTCAGTAAAAACATAATAGTAGGCCTTTCAAGGCATAGTACAATATAATAATCAATGATATAGCAGTCAATAAACGTTCACAAGATAGAACAATATCACATTGTGGAAACAGTAAACATTTGGTATACACAAGAGTACAAATCTGGCAGTAGTAGAATGAACTTGTCTTGGAAAACCACATGTAAGAGATTGGGGGTTACTTACCTTATCAGTGCATTATAGTTTAGTGTTCTGTAACTTTTCCTTTTCCCTTTAAGTTCCATATATATCAGTAAACATGTCTCAGTTTAATGTTATTCATCAAATTTTATACCTCATTACTATAAGTATCTCTTTTGCTAAATTAGACTCTATTATTAAGTCCAAAACATCGCAAAAAGTCAGTTTAGGCTTTCAAGGTTTTCAATTTGGGTTTGGGCATAACTAGGGGCATTATGGTCATTTAGCACTTTTACGGGTCTTTATTTTTTGGGACTCTGTCTCATGAAACCTTATTTTTTAACTAAATTAATTAAATTAAGCAACTATATTAATAATATATATTATTTGAGTAGAAATTGGATCACACGTGCCTTGGTGGCACGGTGGCAGCCTTAATAGGCATAAGTCTCTCAGCCCATGTGCACCATGGTTCAATTTTCACCCCCATCAACCTTCACACCTTTTTTTAAAAATAAAACAGTTCCAATTTAAAAGTATAGCAAGGCTCAAAACAGCACCGTGTAAGGTCACTCGTCACTGCGCCTGGGTGGGTCCTAACCCGACCCGATGTCCGACCCAACCCGCGACCTAAATAGTGTCATCTTCCTTGTGATTTTTCGGCAAGGCTCCGGTCACCCTCTCCGGTAACAATAACCGGAATCTATAAAATTCCCACTTTTTCAAACCTTTTTTTTTTTGAAGCCCCTTTTTCATTCTAAACTTCCCTAAACACATTTTTAAACATTCTAATAGCATTTTTGGCCCTTAAAATTGAACAAAAATCACAAAATTACAACTTTCATTTTTTCCGATTACACATTGTTTCTACTTCATTTCTTAACCATTTAACTTGTGGTTTCTTCCTAAATTCACCATATCTTTCCTAGATTAAGGTTATACAATCATAGATGAGCTTCATGAAACTTAAATAAAAACAAAAAAAAATAAAATTTGAAAAAGAAGCTTTTGAACTCACCTTATGCTTATAGTACCTCCCTCATCCCTTTCCTGTTTCTCCTTTCTGAATCTCCAAACTCCTCAGTTCCCTCTAGTTTTCTTCCTAAAAAGTACACATGGTTGGCTTCCTTCCTAAAATGCACACACAATGCATATATATATAGGAAGCTGTAACTGCCCCTCTTTCTCTCTTCTTTTCCTCTCCCCCTCTTTTTGGTTGCTCTTCTGATTCGTAACCCCCCCTCATTTCCTATACATATAAATATTTATTTTATATAACTTCACATGGTGCATATTTATTTTGTCTGTTATTTGTATATATTATATATATACACACACTCTCTCTCACACAATTACTGCACTGCACATGTGATATATATAATCTGTATATACTTATTCATATTTATATATACATATATATATATATACATGTATATACAAACACACATATATATACATACGATTATATATATATATATATATCTACATATATACACCTAATATTCATATATATATATACATGGCTATATAGATATATATATATATATATATATATTAATTTATATTATATATATACATATATATACATACCCATATATGTATACATATACGTACACATATTTTGATGCTCGCTCAAGGCTTGCTCGGATATTGCCTCGGTATTATTATTTGACTCTTTTTGGGCATTTTTGGAATTAGTCCTATTTATTTGGGTCGGAGTGTTACATCTCTGAAAATAAATATATTTCATTTTAGCTATGTTTTAAATATCCATGTACATCGTGGTTAAATACTCCGAAGCTTATGTCATAAATGATTTGAATTCGTATATTTCAAGTATTTTGAAGACTCTGTGAAAATAAAAAAAAAATTTTGAAAATTTTTCTCAGTCCCATCCTCAATCACAAATTTCAGAGTCATAGAGAATTCAATCATACTCAAATGCATGCTTGATAAGAGAATCCAACAACTCAAGACTAATAACCAATAATCAAGAAGACAAAATAACTATAGGAGTTTGCACCCCCAAACTTAAACTAAACAATGTCCTCATTGTAATTCAAAAGTGAGAAAGAGTGAGGAAATGAAAGGAACTTCCCTGGTTTCATGGTGAATCAGCCTTAGTTTGTAATTCAGCTCTTTATTCATGCTAAATAAACCTGCATCAAAATCCAAATTATTAAAAGAAAAAAATAAAAATAAAAAATAATATAAATGAAAGTTCTATAGGCTGCCTCCCATAAGCGCTTGTTTTAAAGTCTACAGCCAAACTTTTCAATCTTCATCAATTAGGATCTCCAAGAGGAATAAATGCATAGTTCCTCTTCACTTGTTCTCCATAATAATGCTTCAATCTCTAACCGTTAACTCTGAATATATTCCTTGTCTTGTCTTTCAAGTCTATTGCCCCAAAATAATAAACTTTGTCAATTGTTTAAGGACCTGTCCATCTTGATTTTAACTTGCCCGGGAAGAGTTTGAGTTATGAATTGAAGAGTAAAACTTGCTGTCCTGGAGCAAACTCACGCCTAAGAATCTGTTTGTCATGCCACTTCTTCGTCCATTCTTTGTAGATCTTTGCATTTTCATAAGCATTGTTACGAAACTCATCCATCTCATTCAATTGAAGAAGTCGCTTTTCCCCTGCTACCTTCATGTCAAAATTAAACTTTTTTACAGCCCAATAAGCACTATGCTCTAACTCAACAGAGAGATGACACGTTTTTCCAAACATTAATCGATAAGGAGACATCCCGATAGGTGTTTTAAAAGTTGTACAGTATGCCCACAAAGCATCATCAAGCTTCTTTGACCAGTCCTTTCTATTGGTGTTGATTGTCTTCTCAAGGATGTTCTTGATTTCTCGATTTGAAATTTCAGGATGGTAACCAAGTGTTCTCTTGTGCTTCACCCCATATTTAGAAAGAAGGTTGTCAAACAACTTGTTGCAAAATTGGGTCCCTTCGTCACTAATAGTAGCTCGTGGAGTGCTAAATCTTGTGAATATATTCTTATGCAGAAATTTGAGCACTACCTTTGCATCGTTTGTTGTTGCAGCAATTGCTTCCACCCATTTTGACACATAATCAACTTCTAACAAGATATAAACACATCCAAAAGAAGGAGGAAAATGACCCATAAAATTTATTCCCCAAACATCAAATAACTCAACCGCTAAGATGTTTTTCAATGGTAGCTCCTGACGCCTTGAAATATTTCCTATACGTTGGCACCAGTCACAAGTTTTCACCAAAGTACAATTATCACAAAAAATAAAAGGCCAAAAGAAACCACTTTGAAGTACCTTAGTTGATAGAGAATGGCTTGCATTTTTTCTTCTGCCACACATCTTCAGATGATTTGATCAGGGCATCTTTTCAATAGCAAAGGCTCATCCCAAAGATAATATTTCACATCGTGTAGAAACTTCTTGCGTTGGTGGTAAGTGAGATCTGGTGGCAGTACTTTACAAGCTAGGTGGTTTACAATATCAGCATACCAAGGAAGCTTGATCTCACATGCAAACAACTGCTCATCAGGGAATGCTTCTTGGATCACTGAATCTTGTCTTATTTCCTCTTGCTCCAATAGAGAGAGATGATCAGCAACTGAATTTTTGTTTCCTTTCTTATCTCTAACCTCCAAATCAAATTCTTAAAGAAGCAGGATCCACCGAATCAACCTAGGCTTAGCATCCTTCTTGCCAAACAAATAACGAAGTGTTGCATGATCAGTGAACACTGTAGAGATTTGAAAAAAAAATAAATAAATAAATTATAAGAATAATATGGGACCTGAACGAGTGGAATAAAACATTTATAAAATAGTTAATATGGTAATATTTCTAAAATAGTTAATATGGTAAAGTAGAAAAAAAAAAAAAAAGAAAGCTGTTAGAAGAAGGGACAACATAATGTATATATTATATTGTATTATATTATATTATATTATATAAGAAATCAGGAAGCTTCTTGAAGAAGCTGGGAATAAAGAAAAGTAAGAGAAACGGCTTGAGGGGAAACAGGGGAGGTCGCGTGAAAAATAGGGGGAAGAAAAGAGAAAAAGAGAGAGGGAAGAAGAGAGGAGAGGAGGGGCGACGGCTTGGTGATGGGTTTTGCGATGGTCGGGGCAGCAGGGATTTGTGTGTTTATGTGTATATTGTGAAGCGACGTGGGAGAGAAATAGCAGCGATTTTGAGTGGGGTAGAGACGCTGATCTAGTCGTGTCCATGTTGGAGGTGATCGAGGTGCGTGTTGTGTTGTGGGGATGGAGAGACGGTGTAGAATTTTGCAGCAGACGCTGCTGGATTAGTGAGAAGATGGAGTAGAACTGAGGGAAAGCTCGGTACAGTAGGAAAATTGGTATAGTCGTGAGTGCAGCCGAGGGATGATAGGAAGTGAGATGCTGTTCTATGGTTGTTGTGATTTATTGGAGATTGAGAGAGGGCTATGTGTGTAACGATGTATGTGTGCAGTGGCGTAAGGAAGTGCAACAGAGGGGATTCTGATTTGGCTTGGAGTTGTGTGAGTGGATGTCACGGTTTGTGGGGTTTCCTGTTTCGACCGTTTCAGTTGAGAACAGAGGAAGTTGAGGAGCAGTGATAGGGTCGGTTGACTTGGATTTGGGTTGATTTTCTCTCGGCTGAATCTAGTTTACACCAGGGTGTTGGGATGTTCTGGATATCTTGGGTAGTAGCATGAGAAATTGAACCGTGGCAGTGTTTTTGTTCGGATTTTGGTGATTTTGGCTCAATGGTAGCAGCGTGTTGGTGTTGTGGTTGTGTGTTGATGTTGCAGTTTTGTGGAGATGGAGGAGGGACGGAAGTGCAGTGGTGATTGATCCGTTGAATGGGTTGGTTGCTGCAGGTCTACAGCATTTTGATGCTATTCAGTGGTTGGATAGACGTTGTTATAGAGTCAGCTGCAAACTGAGAAGAGGTAGCAACATGGTAAAATACTGAATTTTAGTCTTGGATTTTTAGAAACATGAATAATTAAATTGATTGTGGGATTTCATTAAATATAGAAATTGTTTTAGATCAAATGGGAATGCAGAAAAATAATCTGAACAGAATTTAACAATTAAGTTTTGTATTTTTATTCGGGCCAAACCGGGTTGAGTCCGACCCAACTCAACCATTCAGATAGCTGCTTAACAATATTACTGTATGGGTAAAATTTTAGATTTGAGTTCGAGAAGTGTTTGGTTGAAAAGGAGAAGCTATCCAATAATTGGCTTAAATTGGAAACGTACAGGAAAAATAATATAAACTTATATAGGAATTGGAAAAATTATGGGCAATAAATAGAACCTTGTAAGATTTTAATTATACCCAGAAATTAGGGTTAATTTTGAATTGACCCGAGTAAATGACATAAGATTTAATTAAATAATTATTTAAAGGGGAAATAACCAAAATGCCCCCAGGTCAAAGAGTAATCGAACGGAATCAGATTAAAGTAAACAAATAGTGAATTCTAATTATTCCGAGCATCCTGGACTCAACTGTGGAGTTTGATTTGCGAAAAGAGACCTCGGGAATTGGGAAACCGTGAAAGGACCAAATGACCATTTTACCCTTTAGGGTACAAATGTCCAAATTGAATTCCGCGAAAGCCTGAACCGACTTTGTTCGGCGTTTCCGGATTCAATGGTGAAGCCTAATTGAGTAAAAGAAATACCAATCATAAAAAGACATAAAATTTGATGAATAGCATCATTCAAGTAACCAACCGACTGAGTTACATTTTGTGGTTTTAGGAACATCGAAGAGAAAGGCGAGGACTCTCTAAACAGCTACAGTAGGAGGAATGAGTTATTCATCAGTTGATTGGACTACTTAGTGGATATAGCTTATTGGGGTTGAGATAACCCGATCAGGTATGGTACTTTACTAAGTAAGGAATAGAATTAAATTAGGATTGATGTGCATATTGCTTGAATGCTTTTTGTGCTTGTCTGCTGATAGAAGATCACATAGGAATGATTGCTTCTTTGAGTGGATTGTTTATATGTTTCCATGTTCTTTATGATTATTTGGGAGTTGTGATTTACTTCTTGAGTTGTCGTCCCATGTGATTTATGTTGGAGAAGGATTGTTGATATTGTGACATGTGGATTTGCATGAGTGTTGAGATTGATCGAGCATGACTGGTGGCTTTTGGAAAAGGAAAGAGAGCCACCAATGACTTGGACAAGATTCCTAGAAGTATTCTATAACAAATATTTCCCAAGGTCACTTAAAAACCAGAAGATAGCAGAGTTTGCAACTCTGACTCAAGAAGCAATGACGGTAGCAGAATATGAAGCTAAATTTATGAATCTAAGCCGTTTTGCGCCTCATGTGATTAACACTGAAGACTTAAAAGCCAGGAAGTTTGAAGCCGGCCTTAAGGATAGCATTAAATATCGACTTGAACCATTCGAACTCCCCACATATAATGCAGTGGTGGAGCGTGCTAAAATCTTCGAGAGGGCCGGGATGGCCTTACTTCAAAAGAGGGACAAGAATAAGACTGGCCCCAATCCCCAGTCAATGAAAAAGCCAGGAGCTAAAAGTGTGACTACGGTTAACAAAAAGGGAACCACTAGTCAAAAGTCGGGGGAGATTCCAGTGTGCCCTACCTGTCAAAAGAAACATCATGCACCCTGTTGGCGTGATACTGGGGGCTGCTACAAGTGTGGGCAGATTGGGCATATCGTTAAGAATTGTCCAAAATGGGACTCAACTATCAAGGAACCTACGGGAGTAGCTTCATCAGCTACGCCCCATGCGCAGGCTGTGACTACGGGAAAGACCGGAAAGGGTAAAGAACCTACAATGTCTGGACGGGTGTATAATATATTTGCTGATGCTGCACAACCTTCGAAAAGCCCATAGGTACACTGTCTACTATTCAATTCCAGTATCATGAATAAATTGCTCTTTAAATTCCACTATTAGATGCATGAATACTATAGATAGAAGCAATGGGAGGAGACTGAAACTCCCGAAACAAAAATATTTGAGTTTTGAGGACAAAACTCTTTTAAGGAGGGAAGGATGTAACACCCCGACCCGATGAAGAATTAGCAAGTCACTAAATATTAACTAGTGATTGAAACCTGAAGTGACAAGGTTGGTTTTCAATCACCAACTTGTTTCTATTAATCCCATTGAGACTGTACACTTTCATTTTGGAAGCCAACCTCGAATTGAGACGTGACAAAAATAGATTGCTACGTCGGGTAGATTATCAAAGTATGAACATGGATATATAAATATATAAATATATTTATATTGTGAAATATAGATATTGATGTATATGCATACATAAATATGCATGTTAAATTAATAAGTGACTATTCAAATTCATATAAAGACATATTATATATATAATATGATTATATAAGACATATATATATATACATATTTATATAGGAATATAAAGTTGGGTGTAATATATATATATATATATATATATATATATATATACTTACAAACAAAAGAATGAAATTGTATTTAATATAATACAATTGAGAAGAGAGGGAGACGGTGGGCACTGCTCTCCATGCCTCTCCCATGTGAGCTGCTTGTGAAAAATAATGATGAGAAGGGAGGTGGCAGCCATGGCTGTGTGCCATGCAAATTCAGATACCAACAGGTGGCAAGGCCACCGATTGCATGAGTAAATGAAGGGGAAATAAAAGGAAAAGAGAACTTGTAATGGAAGAGGAGACGTGTGCAAGCAGTAGCAAGAAATTGAAGGATAGGAACTGAAGTAGGAGAAAAGTGGGAAACTGTAAGCAACTTGAACAGGTAAGATTTCGTTTGGAAATTGTTTAAATTGTGTACAAATTTAAAGCATGTAATAGTAAGGGTTTATTCTGCATAATATAAGCTGTAAACTACAAAAGAAATTACAAGAAATGATCAAGAATCGACTGAGAAAATTCAAGTTTCAGTTGGAACAATAATCAGAAAATTCTGGTGCAGGTCTGAAATAAGAGAAACCAAATCCAAATCCGAGTATTAGGACCTGTTCTAGATCATCCCAAGGTCTTAAAAATGGTAGACCGCGATCCAAAAACTCAAGAAATGAAACCTAAAATATTAGTTGCAGGTTTAAGTCGTGGAACCCAAATTCGGTTTTACACTTTTAAACTCAGTTTTGAGAATGGGTATGTAATCCCCATGTCATAAGGATCACACAGGGCCAAACCTCATCAAAAATAATGATGGAATGAGGATTTAATGTGCAGTTACAGGTTCGGCTATCAAAAGTTAAACCGAACTCATGAACTGGTTTTAAAACCTTAGATGAATGCCAATCTCTTGGGAAATGTTCTAGAGATGGATGAGTGTAAAAACAGAAGAATTTAGGTGAATAGATTAGCTCGAAAATGAAGCTTTCAAGCTTCGGAAATTAGGGTTACAGTGGGTAACGAAGGAGGAAGACGACGGGTCGACTCGCTGTTGAATCGAGTCACCCGAGTTAACTCGGGACACGTGTCAAGAAAGGGCAAGTCCACCGCATTAAGAGAACGGTGACGTTTTGGTTATGTTGTAAAGATTTAAAATATCAGGGCTGACGTCATGATGACGTCAGCATGAGGTGTTGAACCGGATTGGTTCAAGGAGAACCGGACCGGTTCAGTTAAATTGAAACTGAACCCACTGGTTCAAACCGGAAGAGTTCAAAATTGGAATTTGACCCCAAAACTTTTGGGAAATTCTACTATGGCCCGGCTGAAATTTAATTAATAATAACTTAATAATATTTAAATAAAAGAAATTCCAAAAATACCCTTAGGCCATAAATAGAGTAAATGAAGTCCAAATAAAGTAAACCAATATTGGATTCTGACTATTTTGGACATTCTAAATCCAATGGCGGGGTCCGTTTTACGAAATGGAACTCCGAAAATTAAAGATATGTAAAGGGATAAAATGACCAAAATACCCCTTGTCCGCAAGTAACAAGTTATTAGTGTGTTCTTACTATTTCGGACCTTCTGAGTCCAATGGTGAGATCCACAACATGAAACGAAGTACGAAAAAATACGGCACGTAATTGGGTAAATGACTATTTTGCCCTTTGACATACAAAAGTCGGAATTAAATTTTAGGAAAGCCTAAACTGACTTTCTCCAATGTTCCGGACTCAATGGTAGGGTCTATTCGACCAAAAAGCAATGTCTAATAAAAAGACATAAAATTTGATGAATAGCATAAGTCCAGTGGCTATAAATTAGTACACTGCTCGAAGTACCAACTAAATGGTACGGTACACATTTGAAAGGACATAGGAGAAGACGTGACACGAGAACATATGAAGTAAATAAATTAACTTAAAGTTAATGGAGCTACCAGGAGAGTATAGCTAAAATGAAGTTAATTCCTAACACATTAAATTGTGTTATAGGTTAAAAATACGAGTCAATTAAGTACATATGAAATTATGAAATCGTGTTAGGATCTAATACGAATTAAGTAGCATCAACAGGTGTTATTGCAGTAGATGTGAAGTTAATGAGACTGTTATTTATGAATTGTTCTAGGAACTACAAAAGGAAAAAGGAAGGCGTCGCAGTAAACGCCGAGCTTGGAGTATAAGGTGAGTAACCCTGCATTTGAAGTGGAGATTTAACTCCACGGATTTGAAGAAGTTTTAACTTCCAAAAGAGTTGAAGTATTGAATATTAAATTCAAATATCTTGTGATTCATTTTGCTCTTATAAATCTTGATATGACATGCTCAATGAATAATTTCTATCACAGTCTTTTCTAAAAGTAGTTGACATGTCTACATATTCTGAAGTTCTTGTTCAGAAGTCATATTTAAAATGCTTATAAAGCATCTATTGAAGAAGTCATATTTCAAATGCTATAAATGCATATGTTTGAAGAAGTCATATTGTAAATGTTTTTAAACAAAAACCATTTATTGAAGAAGCAGTATTTTGATGCTCGTTAAAAAGGCATCCAAATGTGCATAAGCACCCCATGAAGGTTGAAATCCTTCGGGATTCAACAGTAAATGCCCGGTAGAAGGATCTAATCTCCCAGGCAGTGAGATATCTCCCATTGTAGCATTGCAGTAAGATGGGAGTCTGGTTCGAAACAGATTCCACTTAACCAAAGAGAAAAGATGACAAACACTTTTAAAATGGAAGCAGGTTTTT
Organism: Nyssa sinensis; assembly: GCA_008638375.1. Classification (NCBI taxonomy): domain Eukaryota; kingdom Viridiplantae; phylum Streptophyta; class Magnoliopsida; order Cornales; family Nyssaceae; genus Nyssa; species Nyssa sinensis. The sequence continues at coordinate 28,846,472 of CM018041.1, read as the reverse complement.
ACCCCCATTTTATTATGTACGTTTATATGCTTTGAAATGCATAGATTCCATTGAAGAAATGTGTATTTAGCTTATTAACTATAAATGTTTTTAAGCTATCATTTGAAATCATACTATTAAACATGAAAGTAGGTTTTACCTCTTTCGATTATGCATGGTTTAAAATGCATATACTCTATTGAAGAAATGTGTATTTAGCTTGAATACTTTAAATGTTCAAAGCTATCTTTATGAAGAATGCATATATTCTGTATTCCGAGCATACGAACAATTGGTAGTGAGTATTTTATAAACTTTCATGTGCTAAACCACTGCCAGTTGAAACCCCATGACAAATGCCCGAATTACTCACAAGCTTAGATTAGCTTACCCGGACTCTGTTCGGACCCCCCTTTCAGGTGTCAGGAGGCAAGCTCTGACTTTGATCAAGAAAGTGTATAATCTATGCTCATTTTGTGAAAGGGCGTAGGAAGTTATTGCAGGACTAGCGGATGTGGAAAAGCACTCGGACTAGTAGTTAGTCGTTTTTGGTTGTGTATATTATGTAGTTAAGTTTTGAAGAACAAACGAATATGTATTGTGTATAAAACTTTAGAATGTATTTACACTCTGAATGTATGATCATGAGTACCGCAATGCAAAGAGCGGCAGTACCGGACGGATGTGCAAATTTTTTAAATAAGAAAAGAAAAGAAAAAGTTTTTCACGCTTCCGCAACCACGTGTCGCACATCTATTCGATACCGTTGCTTATGTTTCGCCTTGCCCTAAGGCCTCGGTCGAAGGGCGGCGGTCACGATTCGGGATCCGCACAAGGTGGGTTTCGGGTCGTGACAGAGTGGTATCAGAGCTCTAGGTTAATGATCTTCGGGAAAGATCAAATCATAATTGAGGTTAAGAAATAACTAAGATTAGCTCTAGGTTGACTTAATCAACTTAGTGATTATGGAAGAATTAGGGACAGAACTATGAGTTAGGTAGATCCTAGACTACCTAAGATGTGAAGAATGTGATGTGAAATGAAGGCGAGGTATGGGACTCGCGTTATGGGACGTAGAAATGTGAAATAGCTGATATGGAATGAAGGCGGGGTATGGGACCCGCAGTACATAAGGTAGATATGGGACATGTGTGATATGGAATGAAGGCGGGGTATGGGACCCGTAGTACATAAGGTAGATATGGGTGGTACGTAACATGGGATAAAGACGGGGTATGGGACCCGTAGTTACATGGGGGAAACATAACAAAGAGAAGAAATAAAGGTAGGTTATAAACCCTACGAAGTCAAGAATAATAATGTATTAAATCTTGAAACATAGGGCAGGTAAATGTAATGTTATATGATAGTACGTAATGGAAACTTAACAGTTGTGTATTTTTTTCAGCAACGATGGTGAATACGAGAAGGAATGAAGGGAATCCTGATGACAGACTGGACCGAGTTGGACATCTTTTGGAAGCAATGGCCCGTAACATGATTGACATCCAAGCCCAAATCCGAGCACCGCAACTGGTACAGAACCCTGGAATACCAAATAATCCAGGACAACTTGTTGAGGTGGTAGATACATCGGGTTACAAAACATTTCAAGGCTTTAAACCTCCTAGATTCGATGGGTTGGATGCTACTATTGACGCAGAGACATGGGTTAAGGAAATGGAACGAATATTTACAGTCATGCCATGTTCAGAAGAACAAAAAGTTTCTTACGCTGCTTTTACTTTTAAGGATGCAGCGCATGACTGGTGGCTTTTGGAAAAGGAAAGAGAGCCACCAATGACTTGGACAAGATTCCTAGAAGTATTCTATAACAAATATTTCCCAAGGTCACTTAAAAACCAGAAGATAGCAGAGTTTGCAACTCTGACTCAAGAAGCAATGACGGTAGCAGAATATGAAGCTAAATTTATGAATCTAAGCCGTTTTGCGCCTCATGTGATTAACACTGAAGACTTAAAAGCCAGGAAGTTTGAAGCCGGCCTTAAGGATAGCATTAAATATCGACTTGAACCATTCGAACTCCCCACATATAATGCAGTGGTGGAGCGTGCTAAAATCTTCGAGAGGGCCGGGATGGCCTTACTTCAAAAGAGGGACAAGAATAAGACTGGCCCCAATCCCCAGTCAATGAAAAAGCCAGGAGCTAAAAGTGTGACTACGGTTAACAAAAAGGGAACCACTAGTCAAAAGTCGGGGGAGATTCCAGTGTGCCCTACCTGTCAAAAGAAACATCATGCACCCTGTTGGCGTGATACTGGGGGCTGCTACAAGTGTGGGCAGATTGGGCATATCGTTAAGAATTGTCCAAAATGGGACTCAACTATCAAGGAACCTACGGGAGTAGCTTCATCAGCTACGCCCCATGCGCAGGCTGTGACTACGGGAAAGACCGGAAAGGGTAAAGAACCTACAATGTCTGGACGGGTGTATAATATATTTGCTGATGCTGCACAACCTTCGAAAAGCCCATAGGTACACTGTCTACTATTCAATTCCAGTATCATGAATAAATTGCTCTTTAAATTCCACTATTAGATGCATGAATACTATAGATAGAAGCAATGGGAGGAGACTGAAACTCCCGAAACAAAAATATTTGAGTTTTGAGGACAAAACTCTTTTAAGGAGGGAAGGATGTAACACCCCGACCCGATGAAGAATTAGCAAGTCACTAAATATTAACTAGTGATTGAAACCTGAAGTGACAAGGTTGGTTTTCAATCACCAACTTGTTTCTATTAATCCCATTGAGACTGTACACTTTCATTTTGGAAGCCAACCTCGAATTGAGACGTGACAAAAATAGATTGCTACGTCGGGTAGATTATCAAAGTATGAACATGGATATATAAATATATAAATATATTTATATTGTGAAATATAGATATTGATGTATATGCATACATAAATATGCATGTTAAATTAATAAGTGACTATTCAAATTCATATAAAGACATATTATATATATAATATGATTATATAAGACATATATATAGATACATATTTATATAGGAATATAAAGTTGGGTGTAATATATATATATATATATATATATATACTTACAAACAAAAGAATGAAATTGTATTTAATATAATACAATTGAGAAGAGAGGGAGACGGTGGGCACTGCTCTCCATGCCTCTCCCATGTGAGCTGCTTGTGAAAAATAATGATGAGAAGGGAGGTGGCAGCCATGGCTGTGTGCCATGCAAATTCAGATACCAACAGGTGGCAAGGCCACCGATTGCATGAGTAAATGAAGGGGAAATAAAAGGAAAAGAGAACTTGTAATGGAAGAGGAGACGTGTGCAAGCAGTAGCAAGAAATTGAAGGATAGGAACTGAAGTAGGAGAAAAGTGGGAAACTGTAAGCAACTTGAACAGGTAAGATTTCGTTTGGAAATTGTTTAAATTGTGTACAAATTTAAAGCATGTAATAGTAAGGGTTTATTCTGCATAATATAAGCTGTAAACTACAAAAGAAATTACAAGAAATGATCAAGAATCGACTGAGAAAATTCAAGTTTCAGTTGGAACAATAATCAGAAAATTCTGGTGCAGGTCTGAAATAAGAGAAACCAAATCCAAATCCGAGTATTAGGACCTGTTCTAGATCATCCCAAGGTCTTAAAAATGGTAGACCGCGATCCAAAAACTCAAGAAATGAAACCTAAAATATTAGTTGCAGGTTTAAGTCGTGGAACCCAAATTCGGTTTTACACTTTTAAACTCAGTTTTGAGAATGGGTATGTAATCCCCATGTCATAAGGATCACACAGGGCCAAACCTCATCAAAAATAATGATGGAATGAGGATTTAATGTGCAGTTACAGGTTCGGCTATCAAAAGTTAAACCGAACTCATGAACTGGTTTTAAAACCTTAGATGAATGCCAATCTCTTGGGAAATGTTCTAGAGATGGATGAGTGTAAAAACAGAAGAATTTAGGTGAATAGATTAGCTCGAAAATGAAGCTTTCAAGCTTCGGAAATTAGGGTTACAGTGGGTAACGAAGGAGGAAGACGACGGGTCGACTCGCTGTTGAATCGAGTCACCCGAGTTAACTCGGGACACGTGTCAAGAAAGGGCAAGTCCACCGCATTAAGAGAACGGTGACGTTTTGGTTATGTTGTAAAGATTTAAAATATCAGGGCTGACGTCATGATGACGTCAGCATGAGGTGTTGAACCGGATTGGTTCAAGGAGAACCGGACCGGTTCAGTTAAATTGAAACTGAACCCACTGGTTCAAACCGGAAGAGTTCAAAATTGGAATTTGACCCCAAAACTTTTGGGAAATTCTACTATGGCCCGGCTGAAATTTAATTAATAATAACTTAATAATATTTAAATAAAAGAAATTCCAAAAATACCCTTAGGCCATAAATAGAGTAAATGAAGTCCAAATAAAGTAAACCAATATTGGATTCTGACTATTTTGGACATTCTAAATCCAATGGCGGGGTCCGTTTTACGAAATGGAACTCCGAAAATTAAAGATATGTAAAGGGATAAAATGACCAAAATACCCCTTGTCCGCAAGTAACAAGTTATTAGTGTGTTCTTACTATTTCGGACCTTCTGAGTCCAATGGTGAGATCCACAACATGAAACGAAGTACGAAAAAATACGGCACGTAATTGGGTAAATGACTATTTTGCCCTTTGACATACAAAAGTCGGAATTAAATTTTAGGAAAGCCTAAACTGACTTTCTCCAATGTTCCGGACTCAATGGTAGGGTCTATTCGACCAAAAAGCAATGTCTAATAAAAAGACATAAAATTTGATGAATAGCATAAGTCCAGTGGCTATAAATTAGTACACTGCTCGAAGTACCAACTAAATGGTACGGTACACATTTGAAAGGACATAGGAGAAGACGTGACACGAGAACATATGAAGTAAATAAATTAACTTAAAGTTAATGGAGCTACCAGGAGAGTATAGCTAAAATGAAGTTAATTCCTAACACATTAAATTGTGTTATAGGTTAAAAATACGAGTCAATTAAGTACATATGAAATTATGAAATCGTGTTAGGATCTAATACGAATTAAGTAGCATCAACAGGTGTTATTGCAGTAGATGTGAAGTTAATGAGACTGTTATTTATGAATTGTTCTAGGAACTACAAAAGGAAAAAGGAAGGCGTCGCAGTAAACGCCGAGCTTGGAGTATAAGGTGAGTAACCCTGCATTTGAAGTGGAGATTTAACTCCACGGATTTGAAGAAGTTTTAACTTCCAAAAGAGTTGAAGTATTGAATATTAAATTCAAATATCTTGTGATTCATTTTGCTCTTATAAATCTTGATATGACATGCTCAATGAATAATTTCTATCACAGTCTTTTCTAAAAGTAGTTGACATGTCTACATATTCTGAAGTTCTTGTTCAGAAGTCATATTTAAAATGCTTATAAAGCATCTATTGAAGAAGTCATATTTCAAATGCTATAAATGCATATGTTTGAAGAAGTCATATTGTAAATGTTTTTAAACAAAAACCATTTATTGAAGAAGCAGTATTTTGATGCTCGTTAAAAAGGCATCCAAATGTGCATAAGCACCCCATGAAGGTTGAAATCCTTCGGGATTCAACAGTAAATGCCCGGTAGAAGGATCTAATCTCCCAGGCAGTGAGATATCTCCCATTGTAGCATTGCAGTAAGATGGGAGTCTGGTTCGAAACAGATTCCACTTAACCAAAGAGAAAAGATGACAAACACTTTTAAAATGGAAGCAGGTTTTTACCCCCATTTTATTATGTACGTTTATATGCTTTGAAATGCATAGATTCCATTGAAGAAATGTGTATTTAGCTTATTAACTATAAATGTTTTTAAGCTATCATTTGAAATCATACTATTAAACATGAAAGTAGGTTTTACCTCTTTCGATTATGCATGGTTTAAAATGCATATACTCTATTGAAGAAATGTGTATTTAGCTTGAATACTTTAAATGTTCAAAGCTATCTTTATGAAGAATGCATATATTCTGTATTCCGAGCATACGAACAATTGGTAGTGAGTATTTTATAAACTTTCATGTGCTAAACCACTGCCAGTTGAAACCCCATGACAAATGCCCGAATTACTCACAAGCTTAGATTAGCTTACCCGGACTCTGTTCGGACCCCCCTTTCAGGTGTCAGGAGGCAAGCTCTGACTTTGATCAAGAAAGTGTATAATCTATGCTCATTTTGTGAAAGGGCGTAGGAAGTTATTGCAGGACTAGCGGATGTGGAAAAGCACTCGGACTAGTAGTTAGTCGTTTTTGGTTGTGTATATTATGTAGTTAAGTTTTGAAGAACAAACGAATATGTATTGTGTATAAAACTTTAGAATGTATTTACACTCTGAATGTATGATCATGAGTACCGCAATGCAAAGAGCGGCAGTACCGGACGGATGTGCAAATTTTTTAAATAAGAAAAGAAAAGAAAAAGTTTTTCACGCTTCCGCAACCACGTGTCGCACATCTATTCGATACCGTTGCTTATGTTTCGCCTTGCCCTAAGGCCTCGGTCGAAGGGCGACGGTCACGATTCGGGATCCGCACAAGGTGGGTTTCGGGTCGTGACACAGAAACCAATTAGGATTTAAATAGGATAAAAAAAGTAGGTATACAGTCACAAAAATGAAAAATGAAAATTGGCCAGAAAGTCGACCGGAGCTGATAACCTCGCTATTCGTAGGGATTGGGAGGGGCTTGATGAAAACGGAGGGTGTGGTTAAGAACCTTGAGAAAAAAGGAAGAAAACGGCATTGAAAATAAACCAAAATTAGACTGAAAAATTGTTGCCGTCGCCAGAAGGGATGACGGAAACCTACCGGAGTTTCACCGAAAAAACGAGGAAGAAGACTGCTAGTTTAGGGTTTAGGTTCGGGTCATGGGTCGGATCTAGGTCGGGACCCGACCGAAACAGAAATGGGTAAGCCAAAACGACACAGTATTACTTAAGTTTAAAAGGTTTTAAAATTTGAATTTGGGGTGTTTGGATACAATGTTAAGAAATTAAATTAGAATTTGATTTGGGGATGGGGATATCCTATTCCAGTTTTGAAGCTTAGCCACTGTTTGGCTATCCTTAGTTAGGATAAGGTTTTCTGAAATTACAAAAGAACCCAAAAGTTATGGAAATTATATTTAGACCCTCAAATTTTAGTTATTTTGATTTGACCCCCTAGAATAAAATATTAAATTAATTAATTAATTAAAAATAATAGAAAATTATAAAAATTACGAAAATGCCACTAAGTCAAAAAGTAGTCAAACGAACTCCGATTAAAATAAAAGAATAGTGAATTTTTATTATTTTGAGCATTCTGAACTCAACCATGGAGTCTGATTTGTGAAAAGAGGTCTCGAGAAGTAACAACCCATAAAAGTGCAAAATGACCATTTTGCCCTTTTTAGTACAAAAGTCCAAATGGAATTCCGCGAAAGCCTAAACCGACTTTCTTCGGAGTTCCGAACTCAATGGTAAAGTCTAAATTAGTGTTAGAGATACTTAAGATAACAAGGCATAAAATTTGATGAATAGCATTAATTTTGAGACGGATCTATTGACATATAGAGAACTCGAAAGTAAAAGGCAAACTCACAGAATACTGACCTAGAACTGAAATTAGAGGTAAGTAAATTCCCTTTCTCTTCCATGTGGTGTTTCAAAGCCAAGTTTATTCTCTTTACTGACAAACTTGTACTCTTGAACGTACATGATGTTATTGTTTTCCACAATGTGATATTGTTCGATCTTGTGGACATTGATTAATTGCTATATCATTGTTATCATGTTGAATCATGCCTTGAAAAGCCTACTGTTATGTTTTCACTGTATATATGATATTCCATTTTTATACTTCTATGGAATCACTTATAATCATGAAATGTTTATGAATATAGGATTTGTGCTCAGTCATAATATCTATCTAATGCTTTCTGATTGACTGGAGACCTACGGGTCAAGTCCGTGAACGGACACATGTGGCTAAAAGATGTTGGGGTTTTCATGGGGGTATGCTGGGCCCCAAAAGACCGAGGGTTCTTGCCAAGCCCTGAACAGTGTAAATGCATCTCTAATATGATTGACAGGACTATGATTGTTGAATAGACACTAT
>CM018041.1:28678347-28833347 GCA_008638375.1 Nyssa sinensis | reverse complement strand
CTGAACTTTCCGACGAATTGCACTCCAACTGTAGGGTCAGATGCAGCGGAATTTAAAACTTTTTCTTTGTGTCACGGGAATGCAACTCACTTATCCATCATAAGAATATGTATCACAGAGCAAGACTAAATCCAGTCAGTCAACAATTCTAATCTCAGAGCATATCTAAAATCAAGCATATAACAACAGAGCAGATCTAATATCTCTAGAGTACCATTAGTTCCATGAGCCATGTCTATCTAGTATATATATCAGTTAAGTCAGTCAAAACATACCACTCACCGGAATAACCAGGTTCAATCCACAGTAAACCAGTCTCTACAATTCAGTGCCGTTAGATCCTTACTTGCGATGCCAGTTGACCTATTCACGTCATGTCATAGTACCTTCTAATCCAATGGAGGTAATTCCTGAAAAATGTCAGAATAATGGGGTGAGCTTAAATAAGCCCAGTGAGTAACACAGATTCCCTATCATGGGTTTCAAAACCAGTTTTGTGCTTCCAAGGCACATGGATAATTTAGTCATTTCAAAAATAACTATTTTTATAAATCCATTTCATAAGCAGTCTAGTACAATAAAACAGAATCGAACAAACAATACAAACGGATCGGAACATGACATAACCAATCGGTCAAAACAATAACTATTGCTAATATATCGGTCAAGACACAAACTCTTCATTAACGGAACGAATCACAATCGGGACTGAGTGGGAACAATAAGTCAGTCAAGACAGGGGCATATTAATAACAGGACGGAAACATAACGGAACTAGACCATCTATCAATCAGGCCAGACATATCATCAACAGACGAAATATAACGGAATCGAACGGAAACAATACATCAGTCAAGCAAAGGCATATCGCGAACGGATAAAATTATAACGGAACTAAACGGAAACAATACACTAATCAAGACACAGGCAATCATGAACAGGACAACATAACGAAACTAGGGTAGAAACAATATAACAATCAAGTCAGGGACACATCACTGTCAGAACTAATCATAACTGGACTGAACAATGTTTCAATCAAGACAGACATATCATCAATGGACAGTACACAACGGAACTGGACCATATATCAATCAAGACAGACAGATCATCAACAGACGGAACATAACAGAATCGAACGGAACAATACATCAGTCAAAACAAAGACATATCATTAACGGATAGATCATAATGGGACTGGACCATATATCAATCAAGACAGACAGATCATCAACGGACGGAACATGTCAGAACCGGACGGAACATATCAATCGAGAGCAGACATATCATTAACGGACAGCACATAACCGAACTGAACGAAATTCCTAATTCGAAGGACACAAGCACATCACGTGGAATGCGGTACAAAGGGCGTACATTAAGTACATACATTTAAACAATATAGCATTCAGATAGTATACTATACAAATCGGTACGATACAACAAAATGTTGTTCTTTGCCTATATCACATGGTTTATTTAATCGTTTCGGAAATAATGGTTCAATATATCCATTTTATCTCAACAGTTCAAAACGGGCAAAACAGTACGGGATGCTAGCACAGGGATCAGGAATATAGTCAATTATTTAAAAAGACTAAAACCATGTCATAAGTGATATAGTACGAAAAGGCATGCATTTAAATAATTGCACTTAAATAGTTGCATTCAAAACAGATCAGTAAATCAAGGGACAGTATCAAAACAGTGTCAGAAGTTACACACAAACTTTACGCTTATTTCCTTGCATAAATAATCCGATAACCTCCAGGTACGTCAGGCATCTCCATGTATATCCTGATTAATAATCATCAATCACAGACAGATCAGAATTCATCCATTCAGGTCTCATTCGTCATCTTAGGTATCTATCGGATTACCTAAGATAGCCTAGTAGCCTATCGCCCTTCCATTGGGTCTCACCCGAGGCTATTTCATTCTTTAATTAGGCTTAGCAGTTATTAGGATTATATCCTAAGTCATTTAGACTTCAATTGTTATCAGTCAGGCACTCATTCAACGTTAGGGGCAAAATGGTAATTTTACTATTTTTGTCCCGGACCCCGTCGTGGTCTTCGGAATAGTCTTTATATCTTAAGTACAAAGTTCTACGTCCTTTCGACTCCAATCGGTATCAGTTAGGTTCTCATTTTAACCATAGGGGCAAAATGGTAATTTTTCTATTCTTATCCCGGACCCTGTTATGGTCCTCAGAATATCTCATATATTGTATATATGAAGTTTTAAGTCTTTTAGACTCTAATTGGTATCAGTTGGGTACTTATTTAGTCTTAGGGGCAAAATGGTAATTTTGTCATTTTTGCCCCGGACCCTATCATGGTCCTCAAAACGTCCCATATATCTCATGTATAAATTTGTAAGTCCCTTGGACTTCATTTGGTATCTGTTTTAGATCGTCGGGACACATCGATCATTTCTCGTTTTACGCGTTGACTGTCTCAGGAGTCTTATTTAGCCCTTCAGTATTCATAATTATCCCTATGATAATTTATCAGATCAGTTTGACCTTTATTCGACCTCTACTTTGCACTTACAATGCTCAGGGGTATTTTGGTCATTTTACGTTTTGTGTCATTCTGACCCCGATTCGTCATCTAATCAAGTATACAGTCTCACCAGTGTCTGGGCTCCTACCGGTATCAGTTTCGTCCCAATCGGACTTTGTTTAGGTCTCGTACGGTATCAGGGGTAATTTGGTAATTTCATGTGTCGTATTTTTTGGCACGTCAGTTCATAAAATGGACCTCACCATTGGGTCCAGAGCGTCCAACATAGTGAAATTGGACAGTCTGTTATGTTTAATCGGCCCTGAGTATCATTAAGGGCAACTTGGTCATTTACACCTACGTGTCTGTATTTTTCGGGACCTCGGTTCATTAAACGGACCTCACCGTTGAGTTCAGAATGCCCGAGATAGTCAAAATAGGCTATCTGATATTTTTATTTGGGTCTGGGTACCATCAGGGGTAGTTCAATCATTTATCACTTACGGGTTTGTATTTTTCGGGACTGTATTTCCAAAATCGAACTGTACCATTGAGTCCAGAATGCTTGAAATAGTGAAAATACACTATTTATTTAATTTATTTGGACTCCATTTGACATATTTAATGTCCAGGGGTAAAATTATAATTTTACCTATTTAATAAAATAATTAAATAATTATTTTTATTATTTAATTAATTACCAGGGGCTTAAATGTACAATTTTCCCAAAATTTGGGTCACAGTATAATTTTTAAAACTGTCAGGGGTAAATCCGTAATTTCGGGAATTATTTGGGGTCCAAAATGTAATTACATGATTTAGGGGTTCAAACCGTAGGGTTCAAGGGTTCAGTGGACTGAACCGGTTCAAAACTCAGAAAACCAACTGGTTCATTATCCTTTAGAAAATCGGAATAGCATAACCCATCTTATTCCCAATTGACCCTTATCCGTAATCAGGATATCCTTATAACCTGATTTCAATTTGTAAAGCCCGTAACCAAACATGCCAACTCTAGGTTTTAAATTTAAAACATCAAACATCAAAACGGTGCAGTTTTATTAAAACAGTGGCACGGTCTTGAGGCGACACGTGTCCGAGTCAGCTCGGCTTGGCTCGGTCAACTCGGCCGAGTCGACTCCGTCTTCCCCAACTAACTGCCTCAGTGTTGCCCTAATTTCTGTAACCTATCCCTCCAATTTCGTGAGTTTTAACCCATTGATTTCCTCTGCCATTTCTTCTATAGGGTTTCCAAAGCATCAAAGAGCAGTTTTGCATCGATCTAAGTCCCTGATTTGGACTCACAGTCACGGTTTGGAAAAACGATAATGAGACCTGCAACTTCATGGCAAACACTCATTTTGTCACCATTTTGAACGCGGTTTGTTGCTGCAAGATCCCTATGACATGTAGTTTCATCCCCCAATCACTAAAATCAGTTTAAAACACTCTAACCAAAAATGGCATTTGAAGACCGAACCTGCAACCGACGTGTTAGAGGGGTTGCATGGGGTTTTAGGGTCGCGGGTTGGTGGTTTTGGGATCCCAGGAAGGTCTAGATCAGGTTCAGTGTGTCAGAAATCAGTTTAATTGCAGCTGATTCAGACCTGCATATTCGAGGTCATCCATGGCTGCCTGGGCTCGGTTTGGTGTTTCCTACCCTATTCGACCCTCCCAATCAATTCGGAACAGTTCTAAAGTCTCACAGAAGCTCACATATGCAGTCTATATGGCTCAAAACATCTGAAAATAATGACAGAATTTAAACAAAAAAATTCAAGCAGTTTTAGGTGTTTTACCTCTTAACCGACCACTGTTTTCCCCCATGGTTCAGATCTAGTCTCTAGGCTTTTCCAATGCAGTCCCGTCTCCTTCTTGTGCATCTCTATGAACACCATGCACACACTCATGCATGCACACACTTTGGTCTCACATGGACATGCATGGCCTCACACATGGATTTTCTCTAGCAGGTTCTTTCTCTCTCTATACAATCAGTCTCACGGCCACATGCAAACCTTCAGCTTTGTCACTCTCTCATTTCTGATTTACACCCAAGACCTCTTTTTGTAACCCAAGTAAATCACCAATTCTTTATGCATAAGGTATATACACTTATACATATATATCACTATATGTAGGTAGGTCAATGAAGTGATTGGGAATCAGAGAATGGAGTAGCTGGTGGGAGATGATGTAACCCATCATTTGGGGTTTGCATGTAACCTCATTGGTTGCTTTGGGTGGCAAGTTGGGGCAATACAGAGATATATACAATTAAGTTGTATATATAGGCACAAAGGTCTGGGTAGCCCAACTGATAAGTTTTTTGGATAAAATTCTTTCCCTCCATAGGTCAAGGGTTCAATTCCCCTTGACCACCAATTTGGCCATTTTTCCACATTTTGGGCTAAGGCCCTGTTTGGCTGCACGTTAATTCAGTTTCTGATGTTTGCCTCATAACTTTCATTCCGTAACTCCTTTTTCGATGCGGTTTGTTCCAAGAGTTTCATATTTCAGTTATCTACAGTGTCAGAGGTTCCGTGTCATTTATTAGTCATTCGGGATTTCCGTGGTTAATTAATTCGAATTCCGTCAGTGTTAAATCGACATTATTTCACCTAATTAATTGGTAATTAGGTTCGGGTATTGTACCCTATTCTCGAACATGTTTTAATTGTTTTATCGGTCTATCTTGACCGTCGGGAGATTAGGGTTAATTCCCTTGATTATTCTCTGAGCCGGTATTAATTAATAATTAATATTTAATTATTAATTATACAGGATCGGGGTGTTACAGGAATGGAAGAAAATAAACTCTAGATCAGAATACTCTTTTCCAACCTTGCTCTCTAAGCCGCAGCAGTGTCCTCCAACCGCAGCGTCTTTCTTTCTTTTTTCTTTTATTTTTCTTCCCAGCCGCAGCCTTCTTCAAGCTGCAACTTCTTCCTGCGCAGTTGCTTATCTTTTTTCTCTTTCTAATCTCCTACTGTAGTTGCTTCTCTCAAGACCCAACGCCTCCCCTTTTTAGAAACAGGAACTCTCAGCCCAAGCTGCAAGCTGTCTCCCTACAGCTTTCTCTCCCAAGCCAAGCCACAGCTTTTTGCTTCTACTTTTTCTTTCTCCTGGGCAGCCGCTTCTTTTCCTTCTTCAATTAGCCTGCCACAACTTCCTTTTAAACACAACAGAACCCCTTTTAGGCCTACATGCTGGATGCAAGCTTTTAGGGCTTGCGTTTTTTTCTTTTCTTTTTTTTTTCTTTCTTTTTTTTCTTGCACCGCCCTTTCTTTTCTTTTATTTCTTTTCCTTTTGTTCCTCCGCCAGGCCCCTTTTTCCTTCTATTCTTTAAATACCGCACCCCTTAAGCCCTTTTATCTTTTCTTATATCAGCCGCCTCTCTCACACCTTTTCTTTCATCAGCCGCCTCATTTTATCCACTTCATCTTTTTTGATTTTTTTTTTTTGGAATTAAAATACTCCTAATCCAATGCTCACTCAAGCGTACGTCTAGTGTCCAATTCTCTTTTGACTTTTATTTTTTCAAGTGCCTCGTCATTGAATGAGAGAGAGTTCATAGACGATGGGCTGCTAAAATCCAAATATTCAATTTCTTCAAATCTAAATAAAATTTAAATGATAATAATGAAGCCTAAAATCAGCCAAAAAATAAATAAAATTAGACTAAAGTTAAAAGTTAAGGAGTGATAAAATAATCTAAATTATGCAAGTCATCACAATACATGTTCAGTTGTCCCTCAGGACTTAGTTACATAACATTTAAATATCTTCTATAACAAAAGTGACTAACTATAAGACCTTAGTGCTTCCCAAAAACTGCTAATCCTGTAAGGAGCTTCCTGTCACGACCCGGAATCCACCTTGTGCGGATCCCGAATAGCGATTGCCACCCTTTGGCCAGGGAGCCGTCAGGTGAGGCTTCACGTGAGCAACGGTGCCGGACAGCGGTGCTACCTGTGTTTGCGAAAGCGTGACAAAAACTTTTTCTTTTCTTTTCTTCTTTTAAATTTTCTGCACATTCGTCTGGTACTGTCGCTTCTTCTTCTTCTTCGTAGTGGTAAACAAATATTATACATTCAGAGCATACTAAAAATTTTAAGTTATACATATTACATAACCGTCTGCCCCTCATGACTTAAGTACATATTTGTCCAAACTTACTACAATAAAATTTGACCAACTATAGTCCCTAGTCACCAATCCTTAAATTGGGCAAGGCTCTTATCCATCATCATCACCTGAAAAATGTTAGGGGAATGGGGTAAGCTTCAACAAGCCTAGTGAGTAATTCTAGTACCTTGTCATGGGTTTTCAACTAGTAGTGGGTTAGTTTAAGAGAGACTTCATATAAACATACACTACCAATTGTACATATACTTCAGATACAAAGTATAGGAAACTTCAAATCACGTAATACGAAGCATTTAAAGCATTCGAGTAAAACAGATATTTCACATATGTAAGTACAAGAAACTTCAAAGAACTCAGTAACACGAAGCATTTAAAAGCATTCGAGTGAGGTATTAAATATGTAGTTGAAGCTTGTAATACATATAGGGTGACCATTTAGTGGCCATGGATGTTTGAAACATTTACTTGTAAACAGAATGCATGAAATCCTTTCCAGGAAAATAAGAGGATGCAAACTTCTTCTTCTTTAAAACATGGGGTTATATAAAAAAAACCCGTTTTAGATAAGTAGGGGGTTTAAAAACCTGATACCATTTCTGAAAACATTGTCATCATTTCACTTTGATTAGGTAGAAATCTATTTTGAAACAGATTCCAGTCTTACTTCTCGTGGAGATATCTCATACCTGGGGGATCAGATCCTGCTACCAGGCATTCTTCATGTCAATTGAGTTCCGAAGGAATCCCAATATCATTACTTGGTGCTTATGCACAATTATCTGGCAAAAACATGACTTCTTCGTCAAATGCTTCTTATGAGCATTTAAAAACATAACTTCTTCATTAGATGATTTTCAAAGAGTATCGAATTATGGCTTCTTCAAATAAATGCTTTTCATGAGCATTGAAAACATGAGTTTTTCAAATATAAGCTTTTCATAAGCACTTGAAACATGACTTTTCAAATATATGCTTTTCATGAGTATAAAAATATGGCTCCTTCAAGAAATGCGTTTGATGAACATTTAAACACATGGCTTCAATTAAAGATTGAATTTTCATGAGTAAAACATGGACAATTTAACGGAGCTTTTAAATACTTGGAGGACAATACTTGAAACATTTAACACATGGGTTTCAGGAATTTAAATCATGATGTACAGGAATTTATTAAAGCATAGATAAAATAAAAGCAGTTAATTCAAGAGGCATTTAATAAAATTGACATTTATATAGACATGCGGAAAATAAACGTATCATCTGTCAGAAATATCAAGTAGTAAATTTTGCATGTCATGTTAGAATTTATAAATAAACGACAGTATAAAGCATATAAATACGAGAATTTAAATTTAAAAATACTGCAGATATTTTAAACATGAAAACACTTCAGAACATTTAAACTTCGATTTACTTCAGAGTCCATGGAGATTAAAAACCTCCACTTCAAAGTACAGGATTACTCACCTTGTTCCCCTGGGTTTGCACTACTGGTGGGTTTTTCCCTTTCCTTTGTAGCTCCTAAGAAAATTATAAAGAACTCATCAACTTCACATTCACTTTAAATTTTCACCTATTGATGCTCTTTATTTAATTTTAGACCCGTCATATCCTAATTTCCTAGGACTGGTCTTACCTGTCTACTCGTGGTAATTTAATAAATTTTATTTTTCACGTGACTTATTTTTTTATACTTATTTTGGTATTATGGGCCTCAATACTATAGATATTTTAAACATGAAAACACTTCAGAACATTTAAACTTCGATTTACTTCAGAATCCATGGAGATTAAAAACCTCCACTTCAAAGTACATGATTACTCACCTTATTCCCCTGGGATTGCACTACTGGTGGGTTTTTCCCTTTCCTTTGTAGCTCCTAAAAAAATTATAAAGAACTCATCAACTTCACATTCACTTTAAATTTTCACCTATTGATGCTCTTTATTTAACTTTAGACCCGTCGTATCCTAATTTCCTAGGACTGGTCTTACCGATCTACTCGTGGTAATTTAATAAATTTTATTTTTCACGTGACTTATTTTTTGATACTTATTTTGGTATTATGGGCCTCATTGTTGGGTCCAGAACGTCAAAGAAAGTCAATTTAGACCCTCTCAACTTTTTATTTGGCTTCGGGCATATTAGGGGCAATTTGGTAATTTATACTTTTATGTGTCTTAATTTTTTAGAGTTTTATCTCATAAAACGGATCCCTTCATTGGGTCCGGAATGTCCAAGATAATAAATTTACACTATTTATTTGTTGCATTTGGACATCGGAAACTATTTTAGTAATTAACTAATTTAATTAATTAATTACGTATTAAATATATATTATTTCTATATATGTGCACATGTGGTTGGCATGGCACTGTGGTTGGCTTGCCCCCCTTTACTGCTCGAGCTCCTGAGTTCACTACCCAGCAGCAGCGCGCCTCTTCTTTAGTTTCCTTCTTTTCTTTTCTTTTTTAAAACAATTGAATCAGTTTGAAGTGGTGTAGGATTTTCCAACAGTGTAGGTTGTTAAACCATCCTATTACTGCGCCCAGCCCAGGCCCAGCCATGACCCAGCCCAAGGCCCAGCTCAAGGCCTAACCCGCTCCCTATTCTTCCCCTATGTTTTTCCGACCACAATCCAGCAGCTCCGGTCACCTTCTTTGACGACAGTGCCCGGACTGCTATATTTTCCTATCTTTTTTTCTCTATTTTTTCATCCTTTTAAAGCCTAAATTCACTTCTAATCATCCTAAAATGTGTTTTAAAACATTTATATAGCAATTTATGCATCAAAAACATATTCAAACTCCAAATTTCCTAAACAACAATTTTCCAACAACCCTTAATATCTCCTTCATTTCTCAACCATTTTTCATGCGGTTTCTTCCTACATGTTCCATTTTCTTCATAGAATTTAATCATGCAATTTTTTCTAAGCTTTAAGCAAGTTTATGAAAAACCCATAAATGAATTATTTGAATTTATAGTAAATTTTCTTACCTCTTTCTTCTTGTTTTTCTCCTCTTCTCCTTCTGTTTTCCACTTTTGAATATCCCAGTATCCTTAGCTTCAATTTTTCTCTCTTCTAAACGCACATTCAAGGCATGTATATATATGGACCATCATATGGCCTGCCCCTCTCTCTCTCTTCTTTCCTTCTCTTCTGTAACACCCCGACCCTAATTAAGAAATGATAAGTTACTAATCATTAATTTGAACCAAACCTAAAGAATAATTTAGAAGTAAATCGAGAACCTCATGATAGACCCATAAAATAATGTCTGAACCTCATTACCAATTAATTGGGTGGAATGATGTTACTTTAACACTAAGAAAACTCGAGTTAGCGAACTACAGAAATCCCAAGGGATCAATAATCGACACTAGACCTTGGAGATTGAAGCTAACCTAAATAGGAAATAGCCAGAAGAAACCGCGTCGAAAAATAAGCAACGAAAAAGAAGATATTTAGAAAATAGCTGAAATAATTAAATGCGCCAACCAAACAGGGCCTAAGCCCAAAATATGAAAAATTCCCAAAAGTGTGGCTAAGGGGACTTGAACCCTTGACCAAGTGGGCATGATTCTTATTACCCAAAAAATTACCAAGTGGGCTGCTACCATTTTTGTGCTTATATATGCAATCAAATTATATTTAAACCCAAATTAGCCAAGGCCACCTCCCAAATTGGCCAATGGCCATGCATGCAATCCCCACATCATTACCCCACATCACCTCCCTTCACCTCATGTCAGCCACCGAACCCACTAAACCTAATACACATATATACATTCATGTATATGTATAGGTTGTATGTGAGAGAAATGCTAAAATATATATGCCCACCACACATTTTGACCCTCCAAAAATTTGTGTACTGCCCCCAGACTAATGTGTGAGAAGTTCTCTGTGTTGTGTACGTGTTAGAGAGAGAGATAGAGGAAGGGGCATTGTGTGAGAGGAAGGTGTACATGCAAGTGTGTGTATGCATGTGAGTATCACCAAGTGTACCTGAAGAAGTCTGAGCAACCCTAAGGAGCTCTGTGAGGCTTTGAACCAAGCCAAAGAAGAGAACAGCCACTGTCAGAAGGTATAAACCCAAAACTGAAAAATTTTCTGTTTAGATTTTGATAATGTTTTGATGATAGTTGAGCCTAAATAACTGCATGCATGATATCTAAAATTTCATATCTTGAATGAGGCAAGAAATTGGAGCCTGAAACAGCCTAGAACACTAAACCGTACACTCACCCGCCATTGAAGGACCTCGAAGGTGCAGGTCTGATTTGACCGAAAGGAAACATGGTTCCTTCACTTGGGACCTCAAATAGACCTCATTAGGGTTCTTAAACCACTAACCCGCGACCTCGAAACCTAAGGAATGACCCCTAAGAACTTAGTTGCAGGTTTTGGCCGTTTAACCCAGTTCTTGTTTTAGACCTGTAAACTGATTTGTAAGAATGGAAATCAAAGCCCCATGTTATAAGAGAAACGTAGCACCAAACCACGTTGAAAATGGTTGCGAGATGAGGGTTTATTGTCAAATTATCCAGTTCGGCTATCATGTCTTAGACCGAGCATTTGGATTAGCTACACGACCTCAAATGAATGCCAAGATGTAGGCCAAACCCTTAGGAATGTGTATCAACTAAGAACAGAGGGAATCAGTGTTTCAAAACACACGAAATAGAAAGGAAAGAAATTCGGAATTAGGGCAACACTGGTAAAAATCGTGAAGAAGACGACCGAGTGGACTCGCCATTTAGATCGAGTCAGACGGGTTAACTCGGACACGTGTCAGGACGAGACCAAGTCCACCGAATTATTAGAACGGCGACGTTTTGGTTGGTTAAATTTAAAAATTTAGGGCTGACGTCATCATGACGTCAGCTTTATGTGTTTAACCAAATTGAACCGGTTGGTTCAGTCAAAACCGGACCGGTTCAGTTCGAACGCAACTGAACCCACTGGTTCAGTCCGGAAGTTAGGGAAATTGTAATTTGACCCCAAAAATTTTATGAAATTCCACTGTGGCCCACTTTAAAATAAATTAATATTAAATACCAAAATTACGAAATTGCCCCTAGTCCTCAAACAAGTCAAACGGAGTCCGAATAAAGTAAACGAATAGTGGATTTTTATTATTTTGGACATTCTGAACCCAACATGGGGTCCGTTTCATGAGAAGGGACCCCGAAAAATTAAGACACGATAAAGTATAATTACCAAATTGCCCCTAATGTAGCCAATGTCCAAATAAGACAAGTTATTAGTGTATTCTTATTTTCTTGAGCCTTCTGAGATCAACAGTGGGGTCCGATTCATGAGACGGGACTCCGAAAAAATATGGCACGCGAAATGGCCAAAATACCCCTAAGGTACCCGAAGCCAAATAAAAAGCTAAGAGGGTCTAAATTGACTTTCTTCGACGTTCCGAATCCAACGGTGAGGTCCGTATTACGAGATAAAGTATGAAAAGTGTGATGCGTCAATAAAATAAGACTCACGATAAGACATTAGGACATAATACGATTTAAGCATAATTAGAAACATCAATAAGAGATATTTGAAGTACATTGAAGTTAATAGATTATTGTGAATTGTTTCTAGGAACTACAAAGGGAAGGGAACAACCAACTAATAGTGCAAACCCAGGAAATCAAGGTGAGTAACCCTGCATTTGAAGTGGAGATTTTAACTCCACGATTTAAATGATGTTTTAAACTTCAAAATATCTGAAGCATTGAATGTTTAAATTTCATATTTCATGATTCCAGTTTTGAAATATTCTGCTTTTATAATTCTCTTATGACATGTTCAGTAAATGATCTTTGTTACAGTTCTTTTTTGAAAGTGTTTAACATGTCATCTGTTCTAAAATGTTATTTCAACTATGTGAAGATCCTATCATGAACATCATCATCTTTTAAATGCTCATAAAAGCATTTCTTGAAGAAGTCATGTTTAAATGCTCATAAAAGCATTTCTTGAAGAAGCTAACGTTTTGCAAGATAATAAAGATGCATAAGCATCTCCAGTTATTGAGCACCCTTCGGGTTCTCAATTCAGAATAATGCCCGGCAGCAGGATCTAATCCCCCTAGGCAACGAGATCTCTCAGAAGTAAGACTAGGGTCTGGTTCGAAATGGATCCTTTAGTTTAAAAAGTGAAAAGATGACAAATGATTTTCGAAAATGGAAGCAGGTTTTCACCCCCATTTTCACTGTGCATGTTTAATTGTTTGAAATGCATATACTCTATTTGAAGGAATGTTTAACTAGCTTGAATACTTTAAATGTTCAAAGCTATCCGTTATGAAAAGTGCATGTACTCTGTGTTTAAAATGTACGAACAATTGGTAGTGTGCATTTTATAAACTCTCATGTACGAAACCACTGCCAATTGAAAACCCATGACAGATGCAGGAATTACTCATTGGGCTTTTCGAAGCTCACCCCATTCCCTAAAATTTTTTCAGGTAACGATGATGAATGGGAGCCTTGCTCCATTTGGGGATGACGACTAGTGGCTTTAAAATGATCAAGGGCTTTTGGAAGTACTAAGGACCCGTAGATGGTCGAATTTTGAAGTGTAATAGATTTTAGACAACATGTACTTAAGCCCTCGAGGCATTCGGATATGTACTATGTATAACACTTTAAGTTTTAGTATGCTCTGATTATTATTATTATATGTACCGCTATGAAGAGCGGCAGTACCGGATGGATGTGCGACAGATTTTAAAAAGAAAAGAAAAAGCTTAAGTTTTTCACGCTTCCGCAACCACAGGCCGCACCGCCATCCGATATTGTTGCTTATGTTCGCCTCGCCCAAGGGCTCCCGAGCCTGAAGGCGGCGGTCGCGATCCGAGATCGGCACAGGGTGGGTTTCGGGTCGTGACATCTTCTCTCTCTCTTCCTTGACTTCCTTCTTCTGCTTTTAATTTTCTCTCCAACTTTCCTCTTTTTTTGACTCCTTGATTTCTCTTTTTCATTTTTTTCCTACTTTCCATTTAATGCTCTCTTTGAAATTTTGGGTTATATATGTATTATATTAGAAAAACACACTAACACACATAATTTACACATAGTAGGCTGCCGACACAGCCTACTCACACTCTCCCTTCTAATTATGCATTCACGCACTTTATTTGACTTTTATTATATATATATATATATATTCTTTTACACATATATAAACACACACAACAGTACACACATATACATACTTAGTGTGTGTATTATACGTATATTTAAATATATGCATATATATTTCATTCTATACATGTACACACATATATGTTACCTATAATGTACGTATGTATTTATAATTGGCATACCCGTACATTGGCCGATACTCGATCTTTTGGAGTTATATTTGAACTATTGTTTCAAATCTCGTAAAGTGAGCCAGTTCACTCGAGTATTTTGGGTCGGGGTGTTACACTTTCTACGCCCTTCCTCAAAATGGGCAAAGCTCTAACCATCTTCATCACCAAAAAGAGTCATGGGTGCCTTCAAATACTTGTATGTGGGTCGTATAAATCCGGGTAAGATAAACTAAGCTTGTGAGTAATTCCAACATTTGTCACAGGTTTTCAATTGGCAATGGTTAGTATAAGAAAGTTTATAAAACATTCACTACCAATTACTCGTATACTTCAAATACAGAATATATGCATTCTTTAAAACAAATAGCTTCGAAACATTTAAAGTATTCAAGCTAAACATGTGTTTCTTCAAATATATCAAAAAAGACTTCAAAACATGTAGATATATGTAGTAAAATGAGGGTAAAACCTGCTTTCATTTTTAAACATAACATCTTATCACTTTCATTAGTAGAATCCATTTCGAATCGGACTCTAGTATTGCTTCTTGTAGAGATATCTCATGCTTGGGGGATTAGATCCTAGTACCGAGCATTTTACTGGTAAGTGAATCCCAAAGGGCTTCACTGGCTCGTAGTGCTTATGCACAATTATCTTGCATTACCAGTGGCAATAAGAGGCATATAAAATATTTACAAATAGATGCTATTTAAAACATTCAAATATGACCTCCCTATAGTTGTATTTAAATACATTTAACATATGACTTCTACAAATAGAAGCTTTTATGAGCATTCAAAACATAATATTCATGACTTCATGATAGGATCTTCAAATACTTAGAATATACAAACTCAGAATATTTAAACAACATTTGGCATTTTAAACTTAGACATGCTGAAACATAATTTAAGAAAAATTGTAGTAGAAACCATTCACTGAGCATGTCACATTAAGGTTTTATAAAGAATAGAAATATTTTAAAACAAGGATTAAGTAAATACAAAATTTGATATTCAAATGCTTCAGATATTTTGAACTTTAAACTTCTTCAAATTCGTGGAGTTAAAATCTTCACTTCAAATATAAGATTACTCACCTTATACTTTTAGGATGGCACTACTGATATACCTTTCCTTTTTCCTTTGTAGTTCCTAAGAATAATTTATAAAGAGTCTATTAACTTCACATTCACTTCAAATATCACCTATTGATGCTCTTAACTTATCCTTAGATCGGGTTAACTCCTAATTTCCATCTTAGGGCTTTATACCTTTTAAGTATAATCTTTTGATAACTTCATTAAATTTTAGGTTTGATTCTATAACTTCACATGTATATGTGTCATATTTTTTCATACTTTATTTTATAATATGGACCTCACCATTGAGTCCAGAACATCAGAGAAAGTCAATTTAGACCTTCTCGGACTTCCATTTGGCTTCAAGGGCACTAGGGCAAAAATGGTCATACTTTTACGTGTCTTTATTTTTTTGAGACTTCGTCTCATGAAACAGACCCCTCCATTGGATTCAGAATGCCCAAAATAGTCAAAATACACTATTTATTTATTTTATTTAGACATCGGATCAATTTATAATTATTAAATTAATTAAATAATTTAATTTAATTAATTATAAAATTTTATATTAGATATTATTTATGTCATCATTCTTCAAGGTCAGCAGTGGTGGTTCAGTGGCTTGGGGGGTGGGGGTGGGTTATAGGGTTCTACAGTACCAAGGTCGCACGTTCAAACCCCAGAAGCTGCAGTCTCACTGTTTTTTTGATTTTATCAAGGCCAAACAGTGGATTAATGAAGCTAAACCAGAATAAGGTATTCCTCGCATGCGTGGCATTATTACATAACCCCCTTATTCCTGTGACCAAACAGGCCCAATTCAGTTTTAATTTTAAAACTCCACACTCAAAATGGTGCCGTCTAACTTATACCTTATGTGCGATGGGTTGGGTCCTTGACTCGAGACCGACCCAACACTATTCATCTTCTTCCCCAACACCCCCGTACTGTAGTCCTAATTTCATAAATTTAAATTTTCAATTTCATGAGTTTTTAATCACCGAATTCCTTGCTCTTGACTCCAAAATGTTTATGGGACATCGATATAGGATTTGGCATTCATTTCAAGCCTTAAATCTAGCTCAAACATTCGGTCTAAAGCTTAATAGCCAAACCTGCAACTCCTTGGCATTCCCTCATTTTAACACCAACTTGCATCTAATTTGGTCTATTTTTCTTAGTTCGTCATGGGGTTTCATCCCCCGTCCTTAGATTTAGTTTTTCATGTAAGTTTGTTAGGTTGGGTTTCAAGAACCGAAACCTACAAGTCACGTTTTCGTGTTCATTCTAGGTCTTTGTGGTCGCGGCTTAGTGTTTTTAAAACAACTTGGGGGTCTAGTCAAGGTTTCAATAAGCCAAATTCCATTTGGTTAGGTTGGATTCAGACCCACTATTACAAGGTTCATCAATGGCAGCTTGTGTACGGCTTAGGGTTCTAGGGCTGTTTTAAGGTCCTATTTTCATGCCTTAATCAAGATTACACATTCTAGATATCATGTATGCCTGAACAAGACCTAAACAGCTCGTATATATGTAAAAATCTTAGAGAGAGAAAAATGGTGAGTTTTGATGTTTTTACCTCGACAGTGGTATCCTCCTTCTTCTTCTTCTATTTTCTTCCTTCTCTCTTCTTCTGAATCTCAAAATCACCTCTCAGATCCTATCTTTTCTTCTTACTTCTTCTGATTTTCCCTCTAACACAAACCAACCGTATACATATAGGCAAAACCACCTCTTCTCACCCACTTGCAGCCCCTTGTTTTCTTCCCTTTCCTGACTTCCTTTCTGCTTTCTTTCTTTTCTTTCTGATTATCATTCAATGATTGTTGATATTTTGTAATATATATATATATATGTATATATATTACAGCACACAACACACTTACACCCTTTTGGTGTGTGCTACCGACACTCACACACACTTCTTCACTCACTTCAGTCCACTCACACTCCCCCTTCTAATTCTGCATTTTAATTCCATACATATATATATATACATAATTTTACCTACATATATATATATATATATATATATAGTTTCATATATATATATATATATGTATTATTACATATACACACACATATACATAGCTTAATGTGTGCATTAATTATACATATATATATTAATTATATATATATAGACACACATATATATATATATATATATGCATCAAATTTATGTATATGTTTACTCGTAACTGTGTATGCCCGTACATTGCTCGCTTAGTCGTATTATACCCAACACTCGGTTTTTCATAGTCTAGAATAACTATAAAATTCAAATCTCGTAACATGAGCCAAATTGCCTGGGTAATTTAGGTCGAGGTGTTACAGTGACACTAGAAGGGTTAGTATCACGACTCGAAACCCACCCTATACGGATCTCGTGTCGCAGGGCTGGCCCAATGGCGGTCCCTACTTTGTCCTTTTCCATCAACAATGATAACAGTAAATAATATAGGCATAATATTAAAAATCGAAAGTCTTAAAACAAATCATTGTTCAATGACTGAAACTGACAATAAACTGAACATAAACCACTTTTAGGTGGTGAGTACATGGGAGAGACTACATTATTTTATCATGTTCCTTAACTGCCTCCCTACGCTTCTGATATCTTATTGTAGCGTTCTCACTTGAAAAATATAATAAATGGAGTGAGCTAACAAGCTCAGTAAGTAAAAGCCTATCTCCAATACGGGTTAGGAATCACATGAAAAAATACAAACTCAAAGGTAACATGATAGCCAGTCATGACAACGGTTGCTATTAACAGTAAAATGCCATAATGGTCAATGAATAATAAGGCACAATAACATTTGTGAGTAACAGTGTAACATGAGTGTGGGAAAAGCTCAATGATCACGATCAACATAAATATACTGCCACAATAAATCGATTACAATCAAATCCAATAAATAAGGAACTATCAATCAGAGAACTATTCATAGGGAAATGAAAACATCCTATGAATCCAATAAACATTAATACAACAGTCAAACATGAATGATGCATTTACTCTGTTCAGGGTTTGGCAAACCCTTGATTTTTTGGGGGCCAGGCATAAACATGAATGTATATAAAATGCCCTTTTAACTCACTGCATAAAAATTCCATCATTGCCATATGTCCATTCACGAACTCGACCCATAGGTCCAGTCAATTAGATAGCATCGAATGGGTAATGTGACTGAGCACAAAACCCAGCATTTAACATGAATCAGGAGTATATAGATATGAAACATCATAACATAAGCATTCAATGATAAGTATTAGTACAATGAGTCAAATCATGAGATATCAATCAATAGGCCTCCACCAGATAGGACAATATTAATGGTGGGAACAATAACAGTGGATACATACATGAGTACAAGTTTTGCCAGTAATAGAAAGATTGTGGCTTGGAAAACCACATATAAAAGATAGGAATTCACTCACCTTAACAGTGACTTACTATTCTGTGACTTTTCCTTTTCCTTTCGAGTCCTCTATATATCAGTAAACATGTTTCAGTTTTAATGTTATTCATCAAATTTTATGCCTTGCTATCATAAGTATCTTTATCACTAATTTAGATTCTACCATTGAGTCCGGAATGCCGAAAAAAGTCTGTTTAGGCTTTCACGGAATTCCATTTGGGTTCGGGTAACACTAAGGGCATTTGGGTCATTTAGTATTTTTACAGGTCTTTATTTTTCAGAGTCTCGTCTCACAAAACAGACCTCGCCATTGGATTCAAATGCCCAAGATAGTCAAAATACACTATTCATTTATATTAATTGGACTTCGCATTATTTCACTATATTTAATTTAATTTAATTAATTTAATTGAGTTTGTACAAAATATATATATATATATATATATATATATTTGGGCAAAAATGTTACTACGGGCTTGCCTGTCAAAATGGTTTGGGTTCAGCTTCTCTTTCAAATGGTCAGGGGTTTGATTCTTCAGGGGTGCTACCCCTTTTAATTTTTTTTTTCTTGATTTAGTTAAGTTGATAATATATATATATATATATATATATTGAGGGTTAAAAGACCACATGTGAGCCCATGGCTCAGTGGTTCATGTGTGCTATATGTGCCCTAGGTCCCTGTTTCGACTCTTGGGGGCAGCAGCCCCCATATATATTTTTTCTTACAGTTTTGAAACCAAACAGCAGCTTATGTCATAAAACTGGAATAGGATATCCCGTCCCCGAACAGTCCCCCAATTAATTTCACAACCCTGTAACCAAACGGTCCCATACATATAAACCTTAAATCAACACAGCTTTAATTTAAAACATCACCATACGACGTCGTTTAAAAACTGTTTATCGTCTTCTTCAATCAACCTCTGTTACCTTCTTCGGCAACAATCGGTTTTCTAACCTATTTTTTTCCCCTAAATGCAATGCAGTCCACTTCTAATTTCTATAAGGATTATATTTCTGACCTTAGTTTTTAATTTGGACCATTTAAACATCACGAATACACCAAAAATAGTAGCTCCGGTGGAAATCGCATTTTTTCGGTGAGCTAATTTCGTGACAAATTATTCACTATTTTGATATAAATTTGGTTCTAATCATTTCCTGCACTTATTAAGAACATTTTCTTATCGTTTAAACAAAGTTTTAAAGCATAAAACCCAAAGACCCGAATTATCCTTGAGACCTGCAACTGACTTTTTCTCTCTTGTTTTCAACCTTTTTAAACTGATTTTTTTTCCTAATTACTCCATGTTTCATACTCAATCAGACCCTAAAAATATAACTTAGCTTAATGCTTTAAATCGTAAAAACAGAATTGATAAAACTCACCTGAATTGCTCTCAGTTTGTGCTCGCAGTATCCCCCTCTTCTAGATCTCAGAACTCCTCCCTTGGCCTCAACTCCTCCACTTCTCTCCTGGTTCTGATTTTCCTTAAATCTCATACTCTTATTTATAGGAAAATCCACTCCTACTGGTGCCAACTTTCTCTCTCTCTCTCTCTCTCTCTCTCTCTCTTATTTTTTCTGTAGTCTTCCTGGACTGCCTTTTCCTACATTTCGGCTATCCCCTTCCATTTTTCTTCATTTGGTGTAGAGCATTAATGTCTTGAAGACTTTGATACATATATATATATATATACATATATATAATATACTATATCTTGTAATTTCATGGAAATTTCCTACTCCCACTCAGTACGCCACAACACATATCAATTACACACACACACACACCCCCGTTGCATGCATGGCTTGAATTTATTTATAGATATATATATATATATATATATCATGCAAGGCCTGAATATATATATATATATTATTTTATTTTTGTGTGTAACACATGTATATTTATATATATATATATATAGATATATACTATACTATACATCCCCTTGTGTATAGACATAAGTACACCTATAAGTGCACCCAAATATTACAAAATTTGATCCTCGGTTCTAGTTGCTCGGGCATTACCCAGCACTATCTGTACGTTTTGAAATCGTTCACGTTTTCATGTTATTCATTATCGTAATATAGAGTCCTAATGGTTTGGTTTTACAAGGTCGTTTAGTCATATTCCGGGTCGGGGTATTACAGTTAGTAACAGAACTATAAGTTAGGTAGGTCCTGGGGTAACTAAGAAATTAAAAGTAGCAAATGAGCTATTAAAGGGAACCTAGGTAAAGTACATGATTTGATATGAAGGCGGTGTATAGGGCCCTCATTAACATGAAGTAAATGATCCAAAGTATATGATTTGATGTGAAGGCGGGGCCATGGGACCACCCACATTAATATGAAGTAAATGTTTTAAAGTACATGTTTGATATAAAGGCAGGGTATGGGACCCGCATTAATATGAAGTAAATGACCCCAAGTACATGATTTGATGTGAAGGTGGGCTACCGAACCCGCATTAACATGAAGTAAATGTTCTAAAGTACGTGACCGGATGTGAAGGCATGGTATGGGACCCGTAATTGAGTAGAAGTAGTAAAATTTGAAGATGAGAAATAAATGTGGACTATAGAACCCACCACTAGAATCAGAAATGATAGATGAAAACTTTAAACCTTAAATTATAAGGTAAATAAGTATAACCTTATGTGTTATAGCATATAATGATAACGAAGAAGGAAAAAGGGGCAGAGTCTTATAAACAATCGAGGACCCTTAAGTTTTGAGGACAAAACTCTTTTAACGACAAGAGAATGTAACACCCCGACCCAAGTAAATCAGATTAATTCCAATTATGTCCTAAGAGTCAAATAATAATACCGAATCAGGCCGGACCAATGAAAATAAACCCAAATATACCCAAGCTATCATAGTAATGTCAAAATAAAGAGATTTGTGTACAGTAACGAGTACACAATTCAAGATAAATTGTACGATCCTAGAAACCTCGAGACCCGAGAAATCCACGTACGAACAAGTGGACCGTATGAGAATACATGAATACAGATATATATATATATATATACGTATGTATACAAATCAGTACATGTATATATGGAAACATGTACATATATATATATGTATACGTGAGGTAGTATGTATATATATATATATATATGAATGTATGTGTGTGTAAGTGTGTATGAAAAGAAGTATACACGCGTGAATATACATATATACGGTTGCACTATATAAAATAAGTATGTATATATATAATTAGAACATTATATATATATATACATATAATATACAAATATCATCCATGAAATAAATGCTAGAAAACAAAAGAAATCATAATTCAAAAGATCAAAGAGAAAAAGTTAGAAAAGGGAGAAAGAAGATAAGAGAGAGAAAATGTGGCAGTGGAGTTTTGCCTATATATATGAGGTTGTGACTTAGAAGAATTTGGAAGAAAAACCAAGAAGTTGAGAGCTATTAGAGGAAGTCTGAACATTCAGAACTGAAACAAAGAAGGAAGAAAGAGTAAGGAATGATAGAAACTACGAGCCACAATTTCACCAAGTGAAATTCAGAGATTTTGTTCTTCTAATTCAAAGCATGAAAGCATGATTTAGTCTAAGGGTCTTAAAGAGCATGAAATATGGATTAAATTTTACAAAGAATCACAAAATTTGGTTGAGGGATAAGCAATAAAACCCTAGTTACTCGGTTATGATCTAATAGGTGAGTGAATTTTTAGAGATTGCTGAGGCTAGGGCAACGTAGAATTATTCTACATAGTCTCAAAAGCATGTAGATGAAATGTGGGGCCAAACCAGTGGCTTAAAAAAGCCACGAAATAGAAAAAATAGGAGTCACCGAAAAAATGGGAGTCGTCGGAGCTACAGCTGTGACCTCTTGTTTTGAAACCCGAGACCCACCTAAATTAAAAACCAAGGATGAAAATGAGACCCCCCTTGAAAATACAATCGAGCCCCATTGAAAAGTTCCAAAAAAATCATCGTCGGTAGGTCACCATTGCCGGAGGAGATGATTGGAGCTTCTTCAGAAAGATGATAGGGACGATGACTGTACGGGTCGGGTCAGATTCGGGTTTGGGTCAGGACTCGCTCGACCGCACACACGGGCCTAGTGACACGACACCGTTTTAAGGTTTAAGTTTTAAAATTTAAAATCTAGTTTGGGTTATTTGGCAACAGATTTATCAAATTCCAATTTGATAAACCAAGTGGGGAAAATGATGGCCTATCAGGCCTGTCCACTATTTGACTAAGAAAAATTCAAAAAATTAAAAGGGGCTGCTGCCCTTAGGATTCGAACATCAGATCTGCGTGCGTGTGGGAACTTAACCCCCCATGCGTGGCCACTGTGCCAACCATGCACATGTGTACATAAATTTCAGAATATAATATATAATATTATATTAAATAATTAAATTAATTTAATTTCTATAAATGAACCCGATGTCCAAATTAAACAAATGAATAATGCATTTTGACTATTTTGGGTATTCTGGAACCAATGATGGGGTCCATTTACGGGACAAGATTCTGAAAAATTAGGACACACAAAAAGACAAAATTATCATTTTGCTCCTAATAATGTACGAGGCCAAATAAAAAGTCGAGACAGTCTAAATTGACTTTCTTTGACATTCCGGACCTAACAGTGATGTCCATATTACCAAATTAGGTAATGAATAGTAAGACACATGAAGATGTAAAATTTATAAATTATTACAAGTAGTCCGATTAAAAAAGGTAATAAAACCCATCCTAGGAAATTAGGATTAACACGGTCTGAGAATAAGTTAAGAGCATTAATAGATGATAATTTGAACTGAATGTGAAGTTAATAAATTCTTTAAAATTGTTCTTAGGAACTACAAAAGCGAAAGCGTACCAGTAGTGCCGAAACCCAAGGACCAAGGTGAGTAATCCTGTATTTTGAAGTTGATATTTAACTCCATGAATTTCAAAGAAGTTTAAGTTCAAAATATCTTAAGTATTTCAAGTTTTAAATTCTCGTATTTATATATTCTCTGTTTCAAAGGTACTATTGTTTTCCCTTTAAAATTTCTATCCTGACATGCAAAGTTAGCTTGCTTATCACTACAAAAAAAGTAATTTTTTGCGACGTATTTTATTAGCGACGCGCATAATGCGTCGTAAATAGTATCCTTTAGTGACGCACATTATGCGCGTCGCTAAAAACCAAGAAAAAGGCTTTCCCGCGCCAAAAAAAGGCATCAATCTTTTGGTGACGGGCGCAACTTTATTAGCGACGCACACTAAGCGTCGCTAAGTTGCGTCGTTAATAGTGGTATTATTAGAACAAAGTCGTGTTAGGATTAGGTTGCGATGCACAGTGACTCTTTAGCAACGCGCAGTGGGCGTCGCTAAAAATCCCCCCATATATGCGACTGCGACCCTTAGTTTCTTCTTCTCCCTTTCGATTGCTTGCGCGCCCTAATATTCTTTTTCTCCTCTCAATCTGTCACTCTCACTCCTCTCGACGGCTGGCGGCGGACTTCAGATTCGGCGACGGATGGTCTAATCGACGACGGCGACAGACGGTGTAATCCTATGATAACTACCAAGACAGGACAATGACTTTTTTCCCAAAACGGTAACTCCCGAATCCCCATCTAGTTAAAAATATTTATTGGATTCCAAATGGCAAAGTGAAAGATTGAAACATCAACTTTATTTGCCGGTGGATTTAAAGATCATCAAACTTTGTAAGTTTATTTTTAATTTATAATTTATAACTAGTAATTATCTGCATTAATATTTATTGTTTATAATTATTTTCATTATTATTTGTTTTTGCATTTTATGGCCAATAGATATGATTTTTTTTATATTGATGAAGAAGAAGAATATAACACAATTTCTACACCTAATCAATTGGTTCTCTTCTTGTTGGGGTTGGAGGGTCTAAGTAACAGTAAAAAGAAAACCTAAGTGCCCACAAAAAAGAAATTCAAGATTGTTCAAACAGATTATACAGTAGTTAGCTCATCCTGGTCTGTTACCGTAGTCCTGGAAAATCAAAATCACTTCAGAACTGAAAAGCACATTCAAAACCAAGTTTATGTAACAGAGAAGAAAGAAAAAGAAGCAAGGTATGGCCTCTTTTTTAGAGTGAAAGAGGGAGGAAAAGGAAATCAATGATTTACCATCCATATAATATAGTAAACAAGGCTGAGAGATTCAATCTTTGGCATCAATGTCATTTAAATAAAGATTCAAAAAAAAAAAAAAAACAATAAGAGACATAACAAAGGCTTTCCTGCGTCAATAACCTCAATTAAATAAAGATCCAAAAATTGAACCATGAATCTCACTATCATGCCCAGCAAAACTCATGTTGGCTATCTGCAGCCTAGTCTTCCTGTGGTCAGCTTGAACTTTCCTTTTACACCAGTCGAAATGCATTATACTGACTAGTCTTTGACCAACTAGGATAGGACTCGAGTCTTAGATAAATAGTAGAAATGGCCCCTAAGATAACCATTTGGGCTTTTGTTCATTATCACCAAATGGGTACTCACTATGATAAGTCACTCACAAAACAATAGTCTTAATTATCATTAATAAAAGGTTATTTTTTTTAAATGATAAAAGTGAGAGGGAAATTATAACTCACACTAGCCTTTGACCAATTAGGATAGGACTCGAGTCTTAGATAAATAATGGAAATCCCCTCCTAAGATAACTGTATATATGGAGTCCAGGTGATAAGCGAGTTGACTTGAAAGATGTGTTGTAAATTTAAAAATTTTGAGTTTAATTCACTATATTTACAATTCTTAGAATTTCTAAGTTAGCTCATAAGTAATGAGTGAATTGGTCTAGGAAAACTAAAATATCATTTTATTGACAAAATATGTATATATAGTAAAACAACATGAACAAATGTAATAAAATGATTTATTTAGTTCAAAAAAATTAAGAAATCTTTTATGCCTCAATTGAATAAATTTTGCAATGAAAAAACATCAATATTCCAGATAAATTTTTGGGGTTACCAATTTTAACCTTAAAAATATAAAAACACAAAAATAAAAAGACACATTTCTTCCATAACACATTTATCACATTTACGTATATGATTATACTTTATATACATTATACACACACACACTCACATATAATTTTTGGAACCATGTTACCATGCTAGTCAGTCCGACAACTCACACCCTATATAGGTATTGGGTCAGATGAGTTTTGGCTAGAAGAGATTCCAGTTCTCTTTTCTCTTATATTGCGTGCTGATGCGCCTTTTCAGCAGGGCCGCTGTGAGCATTGCCTAATTTTTTTTTTAGGGATTACTTCGTGAAAAAAAAAAATTGGTGATTGTTTTGTAAGTTAGTAATTGCATTCATGTAAGCCTAGCCCCGTTCAGGAGTCATTTTCATCACATGTGAATCTTGTCGCGAAATTTAATCGCGATTGGGCTCGTGTGTATGAAAATCGATTCTTGAATTATCTAGAGAGGACAGTTCGGGAATGCATAAATCTGCATTACAATCAATAACGCATGCTTGAATATTCCACTATGAAAAAATTTTAGCACGGTCTCCTATTGTTCTCTGGGTATATATTTAGGCGTGCTAACGTATATCTCGTATACTTGGAGAACCATGGGGAAATGCTGCCAAAATTTTGTCCGAATGGAATCAAGTATTTGATTTGCTACTGATTGCAATGTAGATTGTGCATTCACAAATGGGATAGGACCACCTTATGCTTTAGAGAGAAGTTGGAGGTGATAGGATTCACGTTTCATATTTATAATGAGTATCATTTTTGACTTGTATTAGGTAGACGAAAATGGATAAGAATTGGATGGACTTGAGGGGCAGGCATTTGCCAGGGTATGTGAAGGGGATCAAAGATTTTATTGAGTTTGCTCATGCATCTGCAGATGAGAGAAATAGGATAAGATGTCTATGTAGGAGGCGCAATAATAGGGATTATATGCACATAGATAAGGCCAAAGAGCACCTACTCCTACACAGGATGGACAAGAGGTATACATGTTGGGAATTTCACAGGGAACACCGTGACGTACAAGTGGTGTTTGAGGATGAAGAAGAAGACGACGACGATGACGGTGGTGATAATGTTGGGGCTGGTTACGAAAGCTTGCCACAAATGCTGGCAGACTTGCAGGGGGCTACAACTGGGGCGAGTAGTCATAGGAGTGACACAACTGTAGTTACATTTTCTAATACTATTTTTTATTTTTGTTTTTATTAAAAAATTTTACTTTTACAATTGTAAGTAATTAGTATAATATATATATATATATATAAATGCATTTTTATTTTAATATATTCATTTCAGAATATTTGAATTTTATTGTATATCAGGATGTTTGATACAGGTTTTGAACAGGAATAAAACAAAAATAAATACAAATAATACAGGTCAAAATATGGTGTAGGGAACAAAAAAAAACTTTTAGCGACGCACAAAGAGGCGTCGCTAATAGAAAAGAAATTAATTTTCAGCGACACTTCATATTCATCGCAAAAGAATGCCATTAGGGACACATCGAGTGTTGCTAAAGGTTGGAACAATATACTATCTGCGACACATCGTGTGCGTCGCTAATAGTAACCATTAGCGATGCACCATAAGCGTCGCTAAAGGGCCTTTTTAGCGATGCCCATTGCATCCATTTATAATATTCGCGACGCCCATACCTGATTATTAGCGACACCAGCTGCACATCGCTAATAGTTACCTTTAGCAACGCACAAACATTTGAGCGTCACTAATAGTATTTGCGACACGACTATTTGCGACGCATGAAGCGACGCACATTACTGCTATTAGTGACGCCTTTGAGCGTCGCTAATAGTGTCTTCTCCTGTAGTGTATATTTTTGACTATTTATACGATTATTTTCCCCAGCATGTCTATGAAAATGTCAATTTTATTAAATGCCTCTCTGAAAATAAATATCTTTCATTTTAGCTATATTTTAAATATCCATGCACATCGTGGTTAAATACTTCGAAGCTTATGTCATAAATGATTTGAATTCGTATATTCCAAGTATTTTGAAGACTTTGTTAAAATAGTCATATTTTAAATGCTTTTGAAAAACCTCTATTTGAAGAAGTCATATTTTAAATGTTTTGAAAACATTTATTTGAAGAAGTCATATTTTAAATGCTCATGAAAAGCATCTATTTGAAGAAGTCATGTTTTTGGTGCTCTTTGAAAAGCATCTATTGATGAAGTTAAAGTTTTAAATACTTTTAAAAAGCAATCATTTGAAGAAATCATGTTTTCGGCGCTCTTTGAAAAGCATCTATTAAAGAAGTTAAAGTTTTGGGTCGCTTTAGAAAAACCTCCTATTTGTGAACTAGTAATAAAAGACAATCATGCATAAGCACTACATGAGGCCCTTCAAGACTCACATACAAGTAAAATGCTCGGTAGCATGATCTGATTCCCCAAGCATGAGATATCTCTACAAAGAAGTAAAACAAGAGTTTGGTTTGAAACGAATTCCACCTAATCAAAGTGATAAGATGAATGTGTGCAAAAATGGTAGCAGGATCTGATCCCCTATTTTCTAAACGTAATGACATGTGTGGATTTCATGTGTGGATTTCATGAACAAAAGTTTCCATGTTTTCATAAGATATGGTAGCAGGTTTTTGAACCCCCATTGACATGAAGAAGTATTTTTAAAGCGATGGCCCGATTTTTAAAATAACAAATGGTCATATACGAGAAAAGAATTTTTATGTATCTTTTTAACAAGTAAATGTTTTAAACATTTTTGGCCACGTAATGGTCATTATGTATATGTTACAAGTTTTACATTGCATATTCAATGTTTTACTTGACTGCTTAAAATGCATCGTGTTATTGTATTTGAAGAATTCTATATCAGTATTATTGAAATAAGTGCCTAGCCTGAATGCCTTGAATGCTTCATGCTGTCTATTTTTAAGAATTCTATATTCTGTATCTGAAGTATACGAGTAATTGGTAGTGAATGTTTATATGAATTCTCTCTTTTAACCCACTACTAGTTGAAAACCCATGACGAATACTGGAATTACTCATGAGCTTTTCATAAAGCTCACATGGATTTGTTACCCATGATTCTTTCAGGTGACGATGATGGCTAGAAGCCTTTCCTATTTTGAGGAAGGGCTAAGAAGCTCCATACATGATTAGCAGTTTTTGGGAAGTACTAAGGACTCGTAGTTAGTCACTTTGTTGTAGTAACCTTTGAACAATTATGTAATTAAGACCCAAAGGGCAATGGGTATGTACTATGTATAACCTTAAAAGTTTTTAGTATGCTTTGAATGTATGTGTAATGTACCATTCTAAAGAGCGGCAGTACAGGGGCGGATATGCGACAAATATAGAAGAAGAGAAATTTCACGCTTTCGTAATTATATGTTCTAGTCACACCACCATCCAGCACCACTACTTTTGGCCCACCCGTTGGCCCCTAGGCCGAAGGGTGGCTGTTGCGTTCCCTTAATCCGCACAGGGTGGATTTCGAGTCCTAACAGATATCAATGGCTTTTGAGCCAATGTCTACGAATGATACCCGACATATAGTCCTAGTGCAGACGTATTTATATGATTATAAGAGCTCTTGGTGTTATTCAAGGAAACCTAGAGATGAGAAGCAGTATACGTGGATATGTACCATATAACGTAGCCGAGCTTTTGTTTTGATGGCATCTTGTGTTCTATGAGTTCAACAGGACAATTCTAGAAAGCTAACTCAGGGGGTTAATTCGATATCTTATTTGTTGATATTTGTTGATCCATGTGCTTGATCTATACCTTTGTTTGCAGCCAACTTTATTAAATTTATGGCATTAACTCATTGTGCACATCATTGTGTTGAATTAGGCTCCTATGTCTAAATTTGGCAACTAAACTTTGTATGATGATAAACTGATACTAGTTGACTTGACCAGTCGTTCATATTTGCATATATAGTTGTTGATATGATTTTAGAAGGAGTTTTGGCTACTCCCAGTTGTTGCATTCTTCTAGTTCCAAAACGTTTCCAATTGCATTATCATGATCAAATTAATCAAAGGTCAATTGATTTAAGAATCCTACCATACTTCCTACAATATCTATGGAGTACAAGCTTGTGGATTTCAAGTTGTGTGCAGTCAGTAGAGTTCGAGGTTGTGTGAGGATTCATAACTATGACTTATATTGTCCGTTCATCGATTCGAAGTGAATATCTACTTGAAGAGCACTGGAGGATTCAAGTTAAAAAAGATTCAGATCAAGAGTAAGGCTTAAGGAACTAAGTCGTGTCTACAGAGCTTGTAATCATCGAAGCTATTCTAGTAAATTGTTTGCATCTGGGTAAATGCCCCAAGATTTTTCAAAGCAAATATAATTAATCTGTGGCAGGTTTCATCATCAACAAAGATCAGTGTGTCATCTTACTTGTCACATCCCGCACTCCACCCTATGCGAATGCTGAAGATGTGATGCCAGTTAGCCGCCTTGTCGGTCTCTCTACCGACAATGCGACCAACCAAAGGCAATCTTCTAAACCGTACAATGAATTGCACTCCAAATGTAGGGTCCGAACAGCAGAATTTAAAACCTTTTTATCTCGGGAATGCAACTCAACTATATACCACATAAGTATGTACCACAAAGCAAGTCTAAAAGCAAACAACTAATAACTCTAACCACAAAACGTATCTATAACCAGTCATATAACACAGAGCATATCTAATTCCTCTAGAGTACCATTACAATGAGCCATGTCCCTACATATCTCTTGTACATGGATAAAGTCAACTATATCATCACACTCACCTGAATAGCCAGAGTCAATCCATCAGAACCCAAGGCTCCACATATTATTGCCATCAGATCCTCACTTGGGAATGCCTTTCAGTCTACACGTATCATGTCCTTGTGCTTTCTAATCCAATGGAGATAAATCCTGAAAAATGTTAGATAAAAGGAATGAGCTTAAACAAGCTCAGTGAGTAACATAGGTTCCTGCCATGGGTTTCAAATCCAGTTCATATATACATGTATGCTCAAATGTAGCTCAAATAGAATAATGCAGCTCATGTAGAACAAATACAGCTCAAACAGATCATATCAGAACAGACTGATCGGACAAATCAGAACAGAGCCAAGACAGAACAAATCAGAACATAACAGAACAGAACATATCAGAACTGACCAGATCAGACAGATCAAATAGAACAAATCAGGAGTAGCCGCCTGGTCCCTCTGGGGTAGGACTTATACTCACTCCTTGTCCGGAGCAGCCGCCTGGTCCCTCTGGGGTAGGACTTATACTTACCCCTAACAAGATAGATCAGGAGCAACCGCCTGGTCCCTCTAGGGTAGGACTTATACTCACTCCTCGTTAGGAGCAGCCGTCTGGTCCCTCTGGGGTAGAACTTATACTCACCCCCTAACAGAACAGATCATATCAAAACTAAGCCAAAACAAAATAGATTCCAAATGGCGTATAACAGAACAGGACAAACCCGAACAGAATCAAAACAGGATACATCAAAAGGCAGAACAGAATGGAATCATGCCATGCGCAATGCAGTACAAAGAGTATGTGTGAAAGCATATGCATTAAAACAGTACAATGCATAAAACAGTTTAGCATGTAAAGCAGTATAGTATATGAATTTAGATAGTATTGAAAATATACACCAAGTCAGGAGTCCGAGTTACTCACCTGAATATATGCTTATCTCCATTCACAAACATCCTTCAGATACGTCGTCAGCCACGTCCTTGCGTATCCTGGCATTATCCTTCTAATGGCCATCATAATTGATTCAACATCCAGAAGATAATGCTCCTCAGATGTGAACATATCCAACCTTTGGAGAATTGCAGTCAAACGTGAACCAAATTGTTGTGCATCTAAGTTTGAGGTTGATCTTCAGTCCATGGTTCAGCAGTTGAAGAAAACACACCGGCAGGTTGATCGAGTCAGCCAGCCATTTTAAATCCAGTTTCATCAGCTTCTTCAGCCTTTTTCCCCCAAGCTAGATGATATATTGACAGATTCTGTCCCTTTATCATCTCATCCATCAGATATTAAGGAACTTTCCCTTCCTCTCATGAAAGCTCTATTGGTGCACCAGGAAATTCTAATATAGCAACAACTTGTCATAAGTTGCATTTGGAACATCAGCTCGTAATCCGACCTGAAAGATCTTGCTGATCTCATGAACAACAGAGCATCAACTATGTCAAGACCATGAAGAAATCAGCAACATCAATTCCTTCCTCGAATTCATCATAGAAACCACAACATCTGACAGTTACAGGTTCCCAACCTCCATCGCTAGACAGCACCTCTGTAATGCCCCAAAAATCTGACATAGCCCAAACTACACCCCGACCTGATGAAAGTAGGTTATGTGACGTTAATAAATTGAAATAGTGCAAAATACGGTAAGCTGTAACAGAATTTAGTAGTCTCAAATATAGAATGACATATACTCGGGAAATTAATTAACCCAGTCGACCGAGTACCAAAATAAATAAATGAGACTGATACTAATAATTAATTATGAAGAATTATGTGAAAATAAGTAAGGCATTAACAGGGATTCAAGGTTGGCAAAATAAATTCTAGGCTTTATCGGCACACTATAACTTAATATTTTATAGAATAAAATATTAAATCGATAAAGCGAAATAATTATAAAATTATGTGGAGATAACTAAGGCACTCAACATCGTTAAAATAATATATGCTCGAAAAATAAATAACCGGGCTAATTGAGTGCCGAGATGGATGATTGGACCGATACGAATAATTAATTATAAAATTATGTGAAAATAAATAATTACGATACCGAGTTTCAGTTTTAAGGCAAATTCTATATTATTTCATAAATTAATATTTTATGAAATAAAATATTAATACCGTAAAAGATACACCGGCTTAATGTCAAATTTATCGGCATTATATAATTTAATATTTTATGGAATAAAGTATTCATAAAATATTAGATACGATAAATGCACCAAAAATATATTTATATTTTTATATGTATACAAGAAAAATACAGCCGCCCCTTCCCCTTTTCTTATACTAATAGCTATTTATTTATATATATATATATATATCTTTATATATTTATAATGTGGGAAGTGGGTGGAAAGGAAGCAAATTCTAGAGTAATAGATTATTCTAGAATCAGCTGGAGACAACCAATAAAGGGGGAAAACCCTCTAATTTTCTAGATCCTTCCACTATTTATAAATTCTACTGAACAGTGTTCAAGAGGGAATTTTGATTCCAGATCTTCACAACCTGACCTGCACATTCTATTCCTCATCTATCTTCTAATTTTGCTGCACTTCCTTTCTCCGTTACGGCATTAGTAACACTGATTCAGGTCGTCTACTACTCCCTGTTAAACCTCTCTATAGTCGTTCGAGGTTGACCAAGTTAGTGGGCTGAAGTATTATAAATTAGTAAATTAATTCAGCAGCACAAATTAAAGTTGGGGGTGTGGGAATCAGCTACGGCTACTGGTGTTTGAAGCAGGGCAGAAGCGGAGCGACTGTAGCTCCAGTTTTCTGGACTTTTTCCCTCTCTAATGACCCACCTAATCTGAAAGAAGGTATGATTATTATTTTCTAAATAGAGTTATATATTAAGTATAACAGTATGTAACTGTTTGAGAAAACTGGGATGTGTGTTTGATTTAAATTTAATATGGTTTCAGCTATTGGGTGGGATTGTGTGTGGAGGAGTAGTGCAGTGCAGTGGCTCTGATTAGGCCATTTTATAACAGTAACCTGATATGTAGATTAGTTTTAAACTAATATACTACTCTACAATGAGATATTACAAAGGATTGAGGATCAGAATTTGAAGTGCTCTGCCAATTTACTTGGCATTTCGTAGCACGCTGGTTATTGTCTATCATGGCCGAACTGATATTTAATCTCAAACAGGTGCATATTTATAGAATTTAAAATGTGATTGATTGAATATAATTCAGCTATTATATTGCGTATAGTTCAGGTTTTTAATTTGAATATAGTCTCAGCTATTGGGTGAAAATCATGTGAGGAACAATTCTGGACAGCAGCTCCGTTAGGGACATGCCCAAACAGTGGGCTGATCTGAATTGAACCTGTCATGGAACTCCCTGATTACATCCCAGTAAGTGGACTGCTCTTATATAATTACCAAGATACAATTAAACTAAAACCTAGTACCTCACTGTTATAGTTTTAAAAAAATCTATTTTTCCAAGTGCAACTCATCCCTATAGCTGCAACTAGGAAATTCCTGAATATCAACCCTTTTCCTCCACACGCTACTGCCATGAACTAATTATTTGCAACAGCAATTAACTGTTGTTCTGTCAACTTCCTTTGATTAGGTTCTACATCATTTATTTATAAATTGGCAAGAACCGTAATTCCCAACAAGCCAATAGCCGCTTGTGTGCTGTAAAAGGTTAAGACCTTGTACTATGACCTGGAGATTTCTAAAAGAATTTCTAGGAGAACTCCTGATAATGTTCCACTGTTACCTTGTGCTAGGACTGAACTAATGTAGTTGGGTTAGCCAAATACATGTTCTAATTTTGAGCTACATTATTGTAGCATTGAAATTACACACGTCTTACTTGAGCTAATATAATTCCTAATTGTCTAAGCAACAGGTTTATTTTATGGTGGTTGCAAGAAATTAGTGCAATAGGAGAAATACATTAACATCAATAATGTCACGACCCGAAACCCACCCTGTGCGGATTAAGGGAATCGCGACTGCCGCCCTTCGGCCCGAGAGCCTTAGGGCAAGGCTCACATAAGCAGCGGTATCGAATAGATGTGCGACTTGTGGTTGCGGAAGCGTGAAAAACTTCTTCTTCTTTTTTTCTTAAAATACTTTCGCACATCCGTCCGGTACTGCCGCTCTTCATAGCGGTACACATGAACATACATCAGAGCATAATAAAAATTCTAAAGTTTCATACATATTACATAGTCGGTTGCCTTTTGGCTTAAGTACATATTACCCAAAATCTATTACATCAAAATCTATCCAACTACACGTTCTAATACTTCCAAAAGTCCATGATCATAACGGAGCTACTAATCGTCATCCCCAAATGGAGCAAGGCTCTCATTCATCATCATTAGTACCTGAAAAATGTTAGGGAATGGGGTGAGCTTCGAGAAGCCCAATGGGTAATTCTAGCATTTGTCATGGGTTTTCAATTGGCAGAGGTTTCGTACATGAGAGGTTCATAAAATACTCACTGCCAATTGCTCGTACATTTTGAACATAGAGTACATGCACTTTTCATAAAGATAGCTTTGAAACATTTAAAGTATTCAAGCTAAACATACATTTCTTTAAATAGAGCATATGCATTTCAAAACATATAAACATGCACAGTGAAAAATGGGGGTAAAACCTGCTTCCACTTTCAAAGTCATTTGTCATCTTTTCACTTTCATTAGTGGAATCTGTTTCGAACCAGACTCCCATTTTGCGTATACGTGGAGATCTCTCTTTGCCTGTGGGATCAGATCCTGCTACCAGGCATCCACATGACAGGTCAATTGAGTTTCGAAGAAGCCCAAAATCCTGACTATGTGTTGTGTCGCACATGACAGGTCAAATGAGTTCCGAAGAAAGCCCAAAATCCTGACTATGTGCTATGTGACACATGACAGGTCAAATGAGTTATGAAGAAACCCAAAATCCTGACTATGTGTCTGTGTGCTTATGCACAGTTTATCTTGCATTTAAATACATTTATCACGTGACTTTTCATAATATTTTTCATGAGTATTTAAAACATGACGTTCATGATTTCATGATAGGATTTTCAAATACTTGGAATAATCAAATAGAATGTAATAGAAATCAATCATTCAGCATGTCATAACAGGATTTATAAGAACGGAATATTTTAAAACAGGAATTATGAAATATTTAACACTTAATGCTTCAGATATTTTGAAATTTAAAACATCTTCAAATCCGTGGAATTAAATCTCTACTTCAAATGCAAGATTACTCACCTTGATCTCCTGAGTTTGCACTATTAGTTAGTTGTTCCCTTCCCTTTGTGGTTCCTAGGAACAATTCACAATAATTTATTAACTTCAATGTACTTCAAATATCTCCTATCGATGTTCCTATTTTACGTTTAGATTGTCTTAAATCTTAGCTTTTAGCCTAAGTGTTATTCTCCCAACGTAGACTCTTCTGGTAACTTCATTAAGTTGTAAAGTTTGATTTTATACTTTAAATATTTACGTGTCATATTTTTTCGTACTTCATTTCATAACACGGACCTCACCGTTGAATCCAGAATGTCGAAGAAAGTCAATTTAGACCCTCTGGGCTTTTTATTTGGCTTCGGGTACCCTAGGGGTATTTCGGTCATTTCGCATGTCATATTTTTCGGAGTGTCGTCTCATGAGTCGGACCTCACTGTTGGTCTCAGAAGTGCCAAGATAATAAGAATGCACTAATAACTTGCCTTATTTGGA
This sequence comes from Nyssa sinensis, assembly GCA_008638375.1. Classification (NCBI taxonomy): domain Eukaryota; kingdom Viridiplantae; phylum Streptophyta; class Magnoliopsida; order Cornales; family Nyssaceae; genus Nyssa; species Nyssa sinensis. Next base: position 28,797,319 of record CM018041.1, on the reverse strand, counting down.
CATCAGGCATATTGGAGACACTACTGTTATCTACCCTTTACATGTCCGTATTTTTGGGGACTTGGTTTCATAAATCGGACTCCACCGTTGAGTCCAGAATGCCCAAAATAGTAAAAATACACTATTGATTCATTAAATTTGGACTCCGTTTGACTGGTTTTAGAACTTGGGGCAATTTCGTAATTTTGGTATTTAATATTAATTATTTCAGATTGGGTCACAATGGCATTTCCCAGAATTTCTGGGATCGAAATGAAATTATACAAACTTCCAGTCTGAACCAACCAGTTCAGTTCCGTTTTAAGTGAACCGGTCCAGAGTTTAGTTAAACCGACCGGTTTGATTGGTTCCCCACGTAATGCTGACGTCATGATGACGTTAGCCTTAACATTTTAAAACCTAACCTAAACGTCATCGTTCCATTTAAACCCTTTGTGTGACGGGTCGGGCCCCGACCCGAATCCAGATCCGGCCCAACCCACTTGACCTGACACTATAGGTCGTCTTCCCCAACACCCCACTGTTAACCCTAATTTTCTGCACTTCTTTTCTTTTAATTTCGTGCATATTGAAGTACTAATTTCCTCTGTTATTGTTCCTAAAATATTTCTAATACATCAAGGAACAGTTTAGCATCAAGCTAAGGTTTTAGTTTGTGCTCATGGTCGTGTTTTGGAAATCGATACTCAAACCTGAACTCCGTAGAAAACTCTCATTTCTTCACCATTTTGAGTGCGGTTTGTTCCCACATGATCCCCAAGTCATGAGGGTTCAGTCCCCATTCATAAATCATAGTTTTAATGTCTCAAATAAAAACTGGGTTTTATGGCCGTAACCTGTAACTCAGGTTTTGGGGGTCGGTTCTGAGCTGTTATGGTCACGTGTCTAGGTTTTTGAGATTCTTTTGAGGTCTACTTTAAGCCTAGATGACCCAGTTTAAGTTTGGTGCGAGTCGATTCAGACCTGCAGAATCCGAGGTCCATTAATGGCGGTTACACTATTCTTGGTGTGTTGGGCAGTTCTGGTGGTCTAGAATGCGAGCATTCAACCCCGGTTTTCAATTTTACTATCATGCATGCAGTTTATGGAATTTTAAAGCAGTAAAACTGTAACGAAATTTGATCAAAGAAGAAAAGGAAAATTTTGAGGTTATACCTCTAGACAGTGGCTCCTCCTTCTTATGGCTTGACTCAAAGCCTCACAGAGCTCCTCAGGATGCCCAATTCCTTACGTTCACTCAGTTGCCACACTCAAGCTCACACACACATGGACTTGCACTCCAAGTTCTCACTTTCTCTCTAAATCCCTCTCTTGGTCTCACACCAAATCTGATATATACATAGAGCACATAGTTTGCTCATGTTGTTTGTTTTCTAAAACCAGAATTTTGATGCATGAAAGCTGGTTGGTGGATGGGGGTGTAATGAAATCATGTTGTCTCCCCATAAATATCTCCATGTATACATATAATAGTGGAGGTTCGGCTGATTGATAGACTGGAGAGAGAGGAGATGAGGTAAGCCAATGATGTGGGATTTGCATGTAAGGCCATTGGCCAATTTGGGAGGTGGCCTCGGCTAATTTGGGTTTAAATAAAAATTGGTTGTATATATAAGCACAAAGATGTCAACAGCCCCCTTGGTAACTTTTTGGACAACAAAAATCAAGCCCGCTTGGTCAAAGGTTCAAGTCCCCTTAGGCCACACTTTTGGAAATTTTTCATATTTTGGGCTTAGGCCCTGTTTGGTTGGCGCACTTAATTGTTTCAGCTATTTTCTAAATATCTTCTTTTCTATTGCTTCTTTTTTGACGCGGTTTCTTCCGGTCATTTCCTATTTAGGATAGCTTCAATATCTAAGGTCTAGTGTCGGTTATTAATCCCTTGGAATTCCCGTAGTTTGTTAACTCGAGTTTTTTTAGTGTTAAAGTAACATCATTTCACCTAATTAATTGGTAATGAGGTTCAGACATTATTTTATAGGTCTATCATGAGGTTCTCTATTAACTTCTAAATTATTCTTTATGTTTGGTTCAAATTAATGATTAGTAATTAATCATTTCTTAATCAGGGTCGGGGTGTTACAAATAACTGATGCCTATGACTACTATTCTAGGTGTAACACCCCGACTTTGCGTAATTAATAATTAGTTATTAATTATTATCGGCTTATAGAATGATCTAGGGAATTAATCATAATCCCGACGGTCATGATAGATCGATAAAATAATTAAATATGTCTGGAGGAAAAGGGTAAAATACCCGAACCCAATTACTGATTAATTCGGCGAAATAACACTGCTTTAACACTAACGAAATCCGAATTAGTTAACCCCAAAAATCCCGAATGATTAATAAATGACATGGAACCTCTGACACTGAAGCTAACCTAACTAGGAGTTGACCGGAAGAAACCGCTGTCGAAAAATAAGCTACAGAATGAAAGTTAGGAAGGAAACAGTGAAACTGCATTAATGCGCAGCCAAACAGGGCCTAAGCCCGAAATAGGAAAGGACCAAAAATTGTGGCCAAGAGGATTTGATCCCTTGACCAACCTAGGTAGAATTTGGTTTACCAAAAATTTACCAACTAAGCTAAGAGCACCTTTGTGCATATATATGCAAAGATATGTATTTAAATACCATTCAGATTTGGTCACCCCCCAAGTGACCAATAACCAAACATGCAACACCTCATCCATGCATCACCCTATGCCCCTAGGCCATCATGCCTATGCACCCTAGATCATCATGCCTATACACCACATGATGACCTCTCCTCCAACCAAAATACATGCAAATTAATCATGAGGTTGGGAGATGTATTGAACAAGAAAAATCAGATTTGCATTTACACATCTCCATATATGCAATGGAGGGAGAACAGGCCTGAAAATGATCCTGTAAACTGATATTGAAAGAGAGAAATGGTGTGAGAATTTGTATGTCCATGGTGTGTGTGTGCATGTCATCCATTGGAAATGCACAAAGAAGGGGGAGAACTCTGCACTGTGTGACCAAACCGAGGGGCACGACTGCACTAGAGCCACATGCATGAACACAAACCTGAGATGAGACCACTGTACAAAGGTAAACCATCAAAAATTTTGAGAATTTCCCTTTGTAAATTTCAGCTACTGTTTTGATGTTCTTGAGAGTATCATTGCATGTATCATAGTTAGACAATGAAATCTGGATTGATTGTGCACATTTGGACCAATAGAACTGCCCCAAAAACACAGAACCGTAGTAAAACTGCCATTAATGACCATGAGTTGCAGGTCTGATACGATCTCAACCAAGCTAACCCCTGATGGTCTAGAACTGATCTAGACACGAAAATGGTTCAAAAACCACTAAACCGCGATCCAAAATCGCATGGGAAGACCCTCAAAACCGAACCTATTGTCTCGGCCATTGGAACCCAAACTTTAAAATAGGCTTCCAAACTGAAACGTGAGAATGGGAAAATGAAGCCCCTGTTACTACGGTCACAAAGAGACAAGAAGCATGAAGTTTGGTGGAGAAATGAGGATTTAATAGCCGAAATATCTTTTCTGTTATTCCTCCATATATCAAGCTATTGAGCTTGATTCGACTCATGAAACCGATGCCAAAGTGTTGGCATGACGACCAGGAACCATTTGGGATCAAAACAGATTGAAGAATGTACCTGAAACTTCACGAATTGAAGAAATCGTGAAACTGTGAATTAGGGCAACACTGAGTTGTTTCGTTGGGGACGACAGAGTTGACTCGGCCAAGTTGACCGAATCGAACCGAGTTGGTGAGCTGACTCTGGACACGTGTTGAGCGAAGAAGGGATGCCACCGAATTAATTGGAACGGCACCGTTTGATGTAACTGTTTTGTTTTAAAACCTGAATTCGGCCCATTTGGAAACAGAGTTAATAAATCCAAAATTAGGGAAAATTGATTTGGGGGTATAACCAAACCAGGGATAGGGGCCAATTGGGGTTACCAGGAATATGTCATCCCGGTTTTCTGAGGGACCCCGAACCGGTTGGCTTCTTTGAATTGTGGACCGGTTCAACAGTTTAATTCTTGAACCCTACGGTTTGAACCCTTAAATTATGAAATTATGTTTTGACCCCCAAATACTTTCTGAAATTACGGATTTGTCCCCAACTGTTTTAAAGAATTATACAGTGGCCCAAATTTCTGAGAAACTGTTCAATTAAGCCCCTGACAAATTAATTAAATAATAAAATAATTATTTTATTATTTTATTAATTAGGTAAAATTACTATTTTACCCCTGGACATTTAATATGTCAAACGGAGTCCAAATAAATTAAATAAATAGTGTATTTTCACTATTTCAAACATTCCGGACTCAATGGTACAGTCCGATTTTGGAAATACAGTACCGAAAAATACAGACCTGTAAGTGATAAATTACTGTACTGCCCCTGATGGCACCAGACCCAAATAAAAATAAAAGACAGTCTATTTTGACTATGTCGGGCGTTCTGAACTCAACGGTAAGGTCCGTTTAACGAACTGAAGTCCCGAAAAATACAGACACATAAAGTGTAAACGACCATACTGCCCTTGATGCTTCCCAGGGTCAATTGAACATAACAGATAGTCCAACTTAATTACGTCGAACACTCTGGACCCAATGGTGAGGTCCATTTTATGAACTGACGTGCCGAAAAATATGACACGTAAAATTACCAAATTACCCCTGATACTGTACGAAGCCCAAATGAAGTCCGATTGGGACGAAACTGATACCTATAGAAACCCGAATACTGGTGAGACTGTATACCTGAATAAATGACGAACCGGGATCAGAATCTTACGAAGCGTAAAATGACCAAAATACCCCTGAGCACTGTAAGTGCAAGATAAAGGTCAATCTGATCTGATGAATTATCGTAAGTATAATTATGGACACTGAAGGGCTACGTAAGACTCCGGAACTATCAACGCATAAAACGAGAAATGACCGATGTGTCCCGATGATCAAAAGCAGATACCAAACGAAGTCCAAAGGACTTAAGAATTTACATATGAGATATATGGGACATTCTGAGGACCACGACAGGGTCTGGGGTAAGAATGACAAATTACCATTTTGCCCCTAAGGCTAAGTAAGCCCTTAACTGATAGCGATTCAAGTCTAAAAGACTTAGAACTTCATGTATACGATATATGGGATATTCTAAGAACCACGACTGGGTCCGGGGCAAGAATGACAAAATTACCATTTTGCCCCTATGGTTAAAATAAGAACCTAACTGATACCGATTAGAGTCTAAAAGACGTAGAACTTTATATTTAAGATATAAAGACTATTCGGAGGGCTTTGACAAGGCCCGGGGCAAGAGTGATAAAATGACCGTTTTGCCCCTAAGGCTGAGGAAGTGACTGACTGATAACGATTGAAGTCTAAATGACTTGGGTTATAATCCTGATGACTGCTGAGCCTAATTTAAGAATAAAATAGCCCCGGGTGAAACCCGATGAGAGGGCGATAGGCTACTAGGCTATCTTAGATAAACCGATAGATACCTAAGATGACAAATGAGACCTGAATGGATGAGTTCTGATCTGTATATGATTGATGATTATTGTTCAGGATATACATGGAGATGCCTGACGTATCTGGAGGTTATCGGATTGTTTGCGCAAGGAGATAACCGTAACAGTTTGTGAGTAACCTGGAACTTCTGACTTGGTGTATAAGTACACCGTCTAGTTACTGTATTTTGATTTACTGTACTGTTTTGTATACTGTACTGTCTGAATGCATACTTTTTATACTACATTACACGTAACATGATTTTGTACTGTCCTGCTCTCCTGTTCAGTTTGGGTCTGTCTTGTTCTGTTGTATGGTCTGTCCTGGTTTTATTTTGTACTGTTGCGTCTTGTGAGTAAACCTGACTCCTGAATTGGTGTATAAGTTCTGTCTAGATACTGTATTTTGAAGCACTGTACTGTTTTGAACGTTATACTGTTTTAAAAAAAAAAAAGCATATATTTAAAGTAGCATATGCCTTGTCCTCATTGATATTGTACCAGTTTGTTCCGTCCTGTTCAATTCCGATATGTCTTGTTCTGATAGATGTATTGTTCCGTTTTGTTCCGACATGTTCAGTTTCGATATGTCTTGATCTGATTGATGTATTGTTTCGTTTTGTTCCGTCCTGTTCAATTCCGATATGTCTTGTTCTAATAGATGTATTGTTCCGTTTTGTTCCGACATGTTCAGTTTCGATATGTCTTGATCTGATTGATATTGTTTCATTTTGTTCCGTCATGTTCAGTCCCGATATGACTTGTCCTGATTGATATTGTTTCGTTTGTTTTCGTCATATTCAGTTCCGATATGACTTGTCCTGATTGATATTGTTTCGTTTGTTTCCGTCATATTCAGTTCCGATATGACTTGTCCTGATTGATATTGTTTCGTTTTGTTCCGTCATGTTCAGTTCCGATATGACTTGTCCTGATTGATATTGTTTCATTTTGTTCCGTCATGTTCAGTTCCGATATGACTTGTCCTGATTGATATTGTTTCATTTTGTTCCGTCATGTTCAGTTCCGATATGACTTGTCCTGATTGATATTGTTTCGTTTTGTTCCGTCATGTTCAGTTCCGATATGACTCGTCCTGATTGATATTGTACCGTTTTGATCCTCCATGTTCAGTTCCGATATGTCTTGTTCTGATTGATGTATTGCTCTATTTTGTCCCGTTATGATCCGTCCTGTTATGCCTCTGTCCTTGATTATGTCTGTGACTTGAACTGGTGTTTTGTTCCGTCTGATCCCGTTATGTACCGTCCGTCAATAATCTGTCTGTCTTGATTGATATATGGTCCAGTTCCGTTATGATCTGTCCGAATTCTTGACTTGGTATATAAGTTACTGCATAGATACTGTATTTTGATGCACTGTACGGTTTTAAAAGTTAAACTGTCTGAATGCATGTTTTTAAATGCAAACTTTTATACTGTATTGTACGCGGCATGATTTTGTCCCGTCCTACTATTATTTTGTTCGGTCTGTCTTGTTCCATTTTATGGTCTATCTGATTTTGTTCTGCTATGATGTGTCTGACTCTGGGTACCATTCTGATTATGAGCGGTCTGGCATAAGTAGGCTTGATTACGCGCCTAACTGATATACTATTGTTATGCTCTGTTATGTTCCGCCTAGTACTGATCTGTTCTGATATTTGAATTAATTGCCTATACTCTCATTGATATTGGCATCATGCACTGTTCCGTCTATTCTGATTTGTTGTTCCGTTTAGTTCAGTCCTGCTTTATTCTACTAAAACTGCATTTAAAGTAGATTTATAAAACTGCTATTTCAGAAACAACTGAACTACCTTTGTGCTTTGTAAACAAGAAATGGTTTTGAAACCCTTGACAGGGAACCTGTGTTACTCATTGGGCTTTTCGAAGCTCACCCCATTCCCTAACATTTTTCAGGAATGATATCTGTTGGATCTGATGGCACTGATCTGTGGAGACTGGATTACTGAGGATTGAATCTGTTTAATCAGGTGAGTGATGTAATACGACTGACTTGACTGATAAGTACTAGATATAGACATGGCTCATGGATTTAAACGGTACTCTAGAGATTATAGTTCTGCTCTGTTGTTATATGTCGGATTATAGATATGCTCTGAGGTTAGAATTGTTAGCTGTTGGATTTTAGACTTGCTCTGTGTGATACATATCCTACGGTGGATACATGAGTTGCATTCCCTGGACAAAAAAAAAGTTTTAAATTCCGCTACATCTGACCCTACAGTCGGAGTGCAATTCACTGAAAAGTTCAGAAATTGCCTTCGGTTGGTCGCGTGGCGATTGACTGGCATCACGTCCTCGACATCCGTGTAGGGTGGGGTTCGGGATGTGACACTAGGACTTTTGGATCTAAGATCAGCTGGAAGGGAAACCGAACTAGTTTCAACGAACTGTGAGTAACTCGGACTCCTAACTTGGTGTATATTTTCTAGACTACCTAGACTCGTATACTATACTCTTTATATGCTAATATGTTTTATGCACTGTACTATTTTAAATGCATATGTTTTCATGCATACTCGTTGTACTACATTGCTTGTGGCATGATTCTGTTTTATCTTGCCTTCTGATATATCCTGTTGATTCTGTTCGGGTCTATTTTTTTGTCACTCGTGCTTTGGAGTCTGATTTGATTCAGTTTGATATGTTGAGTCTTACTCTGGGCCCACCATAGGATTGAGCGGTTTTATGCCAGAGCACGACCCAGAGGGTAGAGGCCCCACGAGTAGTCCGCTTATGGGCAGTTGGGAAGGCTCGTCTGTATGATTGGCATTCTGTTCTGTTTCTGTCCCGTTCAATTCTGTTCTGTTCCGCTCTGATACTGACCCCAGAGGGTAAAGACCCCACGAGTCGTCCGCTTATGGGCAGCTGGGGAAGGTTCAAGCATTTGATGCTATGCCTTTGATTGATTGGTATTCTGTTCTGTTCAGTTCTGTTCTGATTTGTTTTGTCTATTCTGTTCTGTTCTGTTTGATCTGATTTGTTCTATTCTGTTCTGATCTGATCTGTTTAAGCTGTATTGTTCTATTTGAGCTGCATTTGGAGCATATATGTATATATGAACTGGTTTTGAAACTCATGACAGGAACCTATGTTTCTCACTGAGCTTGTTTAAGCTCATTCCATTTATTTAACATTTTTCAGGATATATCTCCATTGGATTAGAAAGCACGAGGACATGTCACTAGTGGAGTGAGAGGCATTCCCAAGTGAGGATCTGATGGCAATAATATGCGGAGACTTGGGTTCTAATAGGTTGATTCTGGCTATTCAGGTAAGTGTGATGATATGGTTAACTTTATTCATATGTAATAGATGTGTAGGGACATGGCTCATGGTAATAGTACTCTGGAGGAACTTGATATGCTCTGTGGTATATATCTGTTATCGATGTGCTCTGTTATAGATGTGCTCTGTGGTTAGAGTTATTAGCTGTTGATTATAGACTTGCTCTGTGATACATACTTATGTGGTATATAGTTGAGTTGCATTCCCGAAATAAAAAAGTTTTAAATTCCACTGTTCGGACCCTATATTTGGAGTGCAATTCATTGTACGGTTCAGAAGATTGCCTTTGATTGGTCGCATTATTGGTAGGGAGACCTACAAGGCGGCTAACTGGCATCACATTTTTGGCATCTGCGTAGGGTAGGGTGCGGGATGTGACAATCTCTGTTGCTTCTATTAGCCTACTCCAATTTCATCAAGTTCCTCAATTCAAGCCACAAGTCTGACATATCCCCAACTTGAATCGCAATTTCCCGATCTACACCTGAACTATCACCTAAAACCGCAACACCCACACACTATCCAAACCACAAAACCGTAACAGCCACACAGCTGCAGGTTCTCCCATAACTAGTTCAAAAATCGCAAGCGCAGCCACTATTCTATTCCATCCATTTCTGCCGCACCGTTGCATCACACACACACAAATATTTTTAAATATATACACCACCTGCTGCTTCTATCCATTTATTTTAAACTCGAACAGTCGGTTTTACAGTCGACCCTCATTAGTATCTCTATAATGAACAAGAACAATGTGCTGGTATACCAGATCCAACGCCCAATAGCAACGTCTCCGAAAATTGAAATTCTGCTCTCCATCTGCATAATTTAAAGCTTCATTGCAGTTCCATCACCAAGCATTCCATTATAATAATTGATGATGAAATTCCCCAATCTTAGAACACTACCAACTAAGAGAAGAAAACGGATGATTTAGCATTCCACCAAACCCGAGCCCATCTTGCATTTCTGTCAAATTCCTCAAGCCGCAAGACCTGATTTGTTCGCACTCTCTACAAATTTCCCTGCACCGTTACACACCAGCCCTTACACCTACCATGTAGAGATCTGAAAAAAAATGAGGGAAAATTTTTCGTTTTGCCGGTAGGATATTTGGCATACACGGTTTTGTCGGTCAAGCCCGGTTTCGCTAGTAAAGCATCTAAATGCGTCAGTTCACCATTTGACATGTTTAAAGGCATATTTGGAGTGTGTCATAGAAGAGAAATATGATTAGAATATTGTGAGGTAGCTACTGTTCAAATTTTAGCTAAAACAGAAACCGTTTCAAAATTGGACAAAAAGGGCGTTCGGGTGGCCCTGGTGGAACGGGCCTAAAACGACCTCAAATGAAAATATTTTCTTCTAAGAGTTTTCATTTAAAATAATTTTATGAACATTGGTGAAAACAAAATTTTGAATTGAAGCGTTTAGGAATGGGATGTAGAGTAACGAGGTTTCGGGCTCATTAAGGGCAAAATGGTCATTTGCCCTTGGCCCCTTTGTCCACCACTGTAAATATAGCCCCCTTAGACCATTTTTATCATAAATTGGGTCTGCAATTACAGAATTCACTTTCTTATAGAGAGAGAGTGAGAAAAGCCCTAGAAATTCAAGAATTCAAGCTGTCGAAACACATATTTCGATCGGGATTTTGGCCGAACTTTCTTCTGGAAAGTTGTTCGTCTCCACGAGTAATATATCCTCACTAAACAGTTTGGCTATCCAGAAAATACAGCTTCTACAGTTTGTGAAAAACTGATTTTAGGTATGGTTTCTCGCTAAGCTAGGAATAGATTTAGTTTTTCTTGCTTTGATACATGTTGATTGAGCTGTATAGATGTTTAATTAATGCTAGGAAGTTACCTAGGTGGTGTTGAATTGAAATACCTAGAGTTGGAAATTTAGGGCTTTATGTATTCTTTGGTTTATTTGATGTTTTGTTGCCATGAGGATGATGTATCTTATCTTTGTATTTGATTGCTATATTTGATTTGTATTTATGTGATATTTACTTGACATCTTGGAAGGGAATGAGTTGTGTAATGTATTAGTCTTTTATGTGATGTTAGCGACTTTGTGAAATTCATTGTGGTTGGTGAAATGGTGACATTGTGGCTTGAAAAATATGTTAAGTTGTGTGGTTATGATCTATGTTATGTGAAGCATGGTGTGGAAATTTAAAGTTATGAATCATGTGGGGTTTAAAGGCATGACTTGAAAATGTACACCATGTGTTTGATCAATTGTCACATTGAATTTGCATGATGAAATCATGGCATGTTGGCATGGTGAAATTCTTTGGACACATGGTGTGAGTTGAGCACGAAGTGTTATGCATTATGAGGGTGTAGATCCTGTGGTGAAAAACCTAAAATTGGCCATTTGGTACTCGCATGCCAACGGGGTCCGGACCGTGAAGCGAGACATGTATCGGTGCTTGATTGACCCGACGGGGAGCGGCCCGTGAAACAGGTGTGGTACTCGATGGACCATCGGATGCGATCCGTAAAACCGAGACATGGGCGTGGCATGACATGGCATAGAGTTGACATGGGTATGACATAGAGTTTGCATGTGTGAGTCATGCATAGCGTGTTGCATTGCATTAAACAACGGGAAGGGAAATTCTATCTTGAAATTGTACACTTCCACACGCCACGTCCTAAATTTGTTGCTAGTATTAGTGAGTTATCATACCAGCAGTTGAGCTGACCCATTCGTGGGCAATACATTTCAGATGAGGCACCAGCTGCTTGAGACTTCCTTGAGTGTTGAAGAAAAAGGAAGGAAATGGATTTTGTAGAAGATTTGACCTTTGGGGGCATGTTTTGAATGTATGGGCATAAGCCCACTTTGTTGTATTTTATATTTAAACTTATGTAAATTGTAAACCTTAGGCCTTGGGCCATTTTAAAAAAATGTATGAGTTGGAACTGCAATGAATGTATGATGTTTGATTTAAATGTATACTAGAGGTTACTTGATATTTGGGAGTTAAATATGCATTAAATGGAAGTGTTAGAAAATAGTGGATGCATGTTTAAGAGTTGATGGATTTTGATGCAATTATACCCATATATGTTGTGATTATTAGGTGATGAAAATACTTGGGAAAAACAAAGGAGACTATGTCGAATTTTTGGTAGAATCAAAGTGGGAAATAGGTGTGTAAATGACTTTTTAAATGGGGTGAAAAAAAAAATGTCAAAATGGGGGTTTAGGAACCTTGAACAAGGGGGATAAAAATGGGAAGAAAAGAGGGCTTAAAGGACTTGGAAAAAATTCAAAAAGGGAAAAATTGGTTGCAGCCATGAACAGTAACTTGAAAAATATCAGAAACTGCTCTCTGTGCTACAGTGTCGTGAACAGTGCAGGAACCAGCCCCAGCCGCCGCAGCCCGCGCACCCCTCGCGCGCGCTCGCGTGTCTGCGCACCGTGCGCCCAGCGCCCCACGCCGCGCCCCCGCACCCCTGCCGCGCGCATGCTGCTGCTCACGCGCGCGCCCACTGCTGCCCATGCGCGCGCGCCCACTGTTGTCTTGCTTGCTGCCACCTGCTGTCCAACCCATGGGCAGCCATTGTTTTAACCATGTTTTGGCCATGTTATGACCTATTTTCCAAGGGCATTTTGAAGCCATTAAATCATGAGTTTGACCCAAACTTTTGAGTTCATTTGAGACCATTTTAGGCTATTATATAAAGCCAAGTTGGGGCAATTTATGGGACACTTTTTAGGCATAGATTTCAAGGCCATGTTTGGCCATCCAGTAGCGCCAACTTTGGGCTGATAGTGGGACAAGCATTTAATTTTAATCTTGTAGGAAAAATTTGAGGAATAATGCGGGAGATTTAATTTAAATTTAATTCATTGTCATTTATTTATTCCTTTTCTTTCATTCAGTCGCTCCCCGGGTTCGTGGAAATTCGGGGCGTGACAACGTGGTATCAGAGCTCCGGGTTCGAATACCTAGAGACCGTGGGATGTTGTTAGACACACTAGGACCAGGACGCGTTATTTAAATTTTTTTTTAGTGAACGTTGTGTAATGTGTGGATTTTGACAGCTTAGTATTGGAGTCTTGGTAGGAGAATACTTGACGATGGATAGGTGTTGTTGAACATCATGGGACCCTCGAGGAGGGCATTTGACTTAGTGTAAGCTGTCAGTCATATGTGATAGGACTTTGTGTGCTGTGTGGTTATTTTTATTGGAAACATGACTTGTTGAGATTATGTATTAGTGGATGTTAAACAATGAAGCATGATTACATGATTTGCTACAGTGTGGTGCATGATATGTGATATGTATATTGGTATAACTGTATGTGATAACTAGGTATGAGATAACATGGTATGTGACTTAGTACTTGTTTATGTATCTTACAGATTGATGCTTATTTGCCCTTAGGATATCAAGTAGCATTATGGGAGAATGTTATGGGCGTGTGTATATTGTGTTGCTTAAATGGATTTTCTGGTGAAAGACTACAATTATGTTCGGTGAGAACTTATTATGTATTTATTGTGAACAATGGGTGGAAGTGGTTAACGTGAGTTTTATAGCTTATGATTAAGCAAGTGTATTTACAAAATTTGTTGGATTATCAGGTAATGATTGATGACAGCTCATCTTAGGAAAATTGTATAGACATGAAGGGTTTGGCAAAGATTGATGTGGATAAATTTCGACTATGATGAAATTGAATTTTGATTTCATGCTTAGGATGAATGTTGATAAATTCAAGTGATGGGAATCAGAAAATTGGGGATTGAAATGACTTCTTAATTGAACTGGAATATATTATTTTGTGGTGGTCTATGGAGATAACCTAATGCTGGATACTATTGGCTTACCTAGTTCTACGAGATGATTGATACTAGTTGTTATGAGAATGATGAATTCGTTAAATGAACTTGTGAATATAGGCCTTGTGAAAATAATGAGTGGTATAAATTGGGCCAAATTAAGATGTGAATTATGAACCTAGTTTTAGCTTAATTTACAAGGTTGATTCCAGAATCATGATTGAATAAAAGGTAAGCATTGATTTTTGCTTTGGAGGAAAAAAAAAAGAAAAAATTTGTATATCAGGCTAAAAGTTAGATGATACGAATCTCTTGAATATGGATCTTGTGTTTAAGGTGCAAATTGTGTGAATGTACTTAGAGGGAAAGTATTGTAGTTGGGACACTGGGACTTGAAAGCTTAGATTGTTATACATCTTATAAGTGAATGGTGGTTTTCACTTGTTGTTTGGAAATACGTGGGTAAAAGGTTATGAATGAGCTTGATTGGTTGGGATAAATTGATAATTGATTATGTTGCCAGGATCTAGATAATATATATGACACTTGGGAGATTTTTGTTTTTTATTTTATTCGGGGACTCGTGATGATTGCTTTGTTCCACCATCGTAAGATTCACTAGTTGGGGTAGTGAGATACTGACGGGGATCTATAAAGGTTGCTCGATGGAGATAGCGGACTGCATTCTTTTATATTCCGTTGAGGATGAATTGGTTATTTACTTTTGGGATGGAAATGGACTGTTACAGTGGGAGAGAGGCTGCGAGTACTTCTGACGGAGATAGCTTTTAGTTCACAAGAGATCGCTGAGATTTCTTAGTTCCACTTTTGTATGACTCGAGGAGTTAGGGGAGGATATGTTGGCTAGTTTGGTAGCAGGTGGTAGTGAGACTACGGAGAGCATATTACCACCAGTAGTGGATGATTGTTCAGATGTTTGTTCAGGATGACTAGACTAGTCTACCACCTAGACGAGAGATAAACGTTTATGATAGAGCTTATCCCAGGCACTATGCCTATTGCCGTTCTACTTTAAGATAGGGCTCCAACTGAGTTGAAGGGGCCTCAATTGGTTGCTAAGCTTTTGAGGTATAAGTTTTGGCTTTCAGAAGTACGGTTTATAGGCCATGTTGTCTTGGGTAGCAGAGTGGTATTAATAGTGCTACCACCAGTTAGGAAAGAGTTTCAAACATCTTTCTAAAAGACTTATCTAATTAAGTATGGCATAATTCGGTGAAATTATGATGCATGGAATGTGCTTGTCTCTATTAGTATACTAGACTAACCACTTACGAGTATAAATTACATGATGTGCTTAACATGCTTATGCTTTGAACCGAATCTTGTGTTTTAGAACTAATTAGAAAATGATAAGATAATAAAGACATGGATAGCTAGCATTGAGTATGTTCTTGTTAGTGTGTACGTATGGATTGTTTTGGTTGGTAAAACTGATTGTGTGCTTAACATCTATTTTTTTTATGATTGTATCGTGTATTATAGTCATGATATGTATATATTGCTTGTTATGATCATATGATATAGAAATGTATATACTAGGTTATAAATCCATGTAATTAGGATCACTTGAAATTGTACTATGACTATACCGAATTGGTAACAGGTTTTGAGTTACAAGTGTATGGACTGGCCAATCCATCACCCAGTAACGAAAAGAGCTGTGATCCATGAAGGGTTATCACCTAGTTATATACAGGGAAAAGGAAAAGATACCTAATAATGCAATTTAAGGCAACAAGAAAAAAAATGAATTACCTAAGGCGAACTTGCATGAATATATATTACATACATGAAGGAAATACGATGTATCTTAAGTAATTACCATGTTTTCTTGGTTTGTCATACGTGTTACGTGTAAGATTTTTTTTCCTTACTATATGTGTAAAGTATGTGGGAATAACTAGGGTATGCTGATTTCTCCTACGCGTGAAACACATATAGTACATATTTTATTTTAAAACCCCTACGGATTAGATACGTGCGTGCTTGCATGTTAGAATGTAATTTGGAACATGTTTTTGGATAATACAAATTTGAAAGCTTGAAAGCTTAAGAAGATGAAGAAGGAGAGACTTGGAGTAAGATGTGGTATGTTTGATGATTGATGAACTGGGACTAGATGCCTACGTCTATGTGATGGACCAAGTGAATTATGAGGTAGACTATGAGCGTAGTGATTTATAAGATGGGCTCTATGCTTGGACATCCATAGGGTCGACTATGTGCCTGTTTACCTATATGATAAGCTGTATGCTTATTTATGTATACTTATATGTTGGGATGGATATATGCATACTCGTTTAGTAACCGTTATAACACTGCGACTATGATTTTTCCATACAGATTGATGGTTATCAATGCAAGTATAGGAACATGTTTAAAGATGTTTATGTGTAAGTGAGTTTGATAAATGTGGGTAAGGATTGATGTATATTCATAATTGAAATTGGTGAAGAGTTTCACTAAGACCCTCAATGGTTAGGAGACTTTAATGAAATTATTGCCTAGGACAATGATGAGTTAGAATAACCTTAGAAGAAATTGCGAAAATTTGTTTTCCTTCTCTGATGAATTGTTCTTCTGAACCTAGATGCTTTGCTTTAAGTTTCATGATTGGAGTACGTAAACTACATTGTCCTACAATTGACTATTCAGGTAATATCTATGAGTTTGAAATACATAGGCTACTCTTTATTAATGCATAACACTTAGCCTCGACTGTATGTAGGCTAAGGTGGATGATGAGGGCCTTACTTTAACATTATGACATTGATGTCGTATGGATAATTGTAGTACTTGCACAATATTAGATTATGGAAATACACTGAAGTGCTGGTGATGTATGGAGAACATGGTAATGGATTGTTGGATGATTTCATAGTTTGATGTGAGGTAGATTGGATGGTCATAACATGTGTGAGAGATCTTGAGGTATCCTTGTAAAAAGTGAGAATTTTCCTTTATTTTTATTATTTTGTGTTGAACTATCAAGGTGAATCATGATACTTGGATGGATTTAGAGAATTGGCATTGAGGAGCCAACATATTTTGAGGATTTCATTATGCATTGTGACATGGGTAGTGGGCCGTTACATATGGGATCAGAACCAAACCCTAGCAGGGAGTGTGGAGATGGTTGTACACCGCTGCACGCCTACCGAAGTGGACGAGGTTCCCTTGGGGGGAGGGGGTAATGGGTGAGAGTAATGTATTCAACATCGCCTGGCTGAGGGAGAGGTGAATGATCTAGGGTAAGGCCGTATGTCTCCATGTTACTATGCATTTTGAATTGATCTTTTATTATTTTGTGGAAGAAGTATAATTTTAAATTTCGGGATGAAATTTCTTTAAGGGGGGAAGGATGTAGAGATCTGAAAAAAAATGAGGGAAAATTTTTCGTTTTGCCGGTAGGATATTTGGCATACACGGTTTTGTCGGTCAAGCCCAGTTTTGCTAGTAAAGCATCTAAATGCGTCAGTTCACCATTTGACATGTTTAAAGGCATATTTGGAGTGTGTCATAGAAGAGAAATATGCTTAGAATATTGTGAGGTAGCTACTGTTCAAATTTTAGCTAAAACGGAAACCGTTTCAAAATTGGACAAAAAGGGCGTTCGGGTGGCCCTGGTGGAACGGGCCTAAAACGACCTCAAATGAAAATATTTTCTTCTAAGACTTTTCATTTAAAATAATTTTATGAACATTAGGTTAAAACAAAATTTTTAATTGAAGTGTTTAGGAATGGGTTGTAGAGTAACGAGGTTTCGGGCTCATTAAGGGCAAAATGGTCATTTGCCCTTAGCCCCTTTGTCCACCACTATAAATACAGCCCCCTTAGACCATTTTTATCATAAATTTGGTCTGCAATTACAGAATTCACGTTCTTATAGAGAGAGAGTGAGAAAAGCCCTAGAAATTCAAGAATTCAAGCTGCCGAAACACATATTTCGAGCGGGATTTTGGCCGAACTTTCTTCTGGAAAGTTGTTCGTCTCCACGAGTAATATATCCTCACTGAACAGTTTGGCTATCCAGAAAATAAAGCTTCTACAGTTTGTGAAAAACTGATTTTAGGTATGGTTTCTCGCTAAGCTAGGAATAGATTTAGTTTTTCTTGCTTTGATACATGTTGATTGAGCTGTATAGATGTTTAATTAATGCTAGGAAGTTACCTAGGTGGTGTTGAATTGAAATACCTAGAGTTGGAAATTTGGGGCTTTATGTATTCTTTGGTTTATTTGATGTTTTGTTGCCATGAGGATGATGTATCTTATCTTTGTATTTGATTGCTATATTTGATTTGTATTTATGTGATATTTACTTGACATCTTGGAAGGGAATGAGTTGTGTAATGTATTAGTCTTTTATGTGATGTTAGCGACTTTGTGAAATTCATTGTGGTTGGTGAAATGGTGACATTGTGGCTTGAAAAATATGTTAAGTTGTGTGGTTATGATCTATGTTATGTGAAGCATGGTGTGGAAATTTAAAGTTATGAATCATGTGGGGTTTAAAGGCATGACTTGAAAATGTACACCATGTGTTTGATCAATTGTCACATTGAATTTGCATAATGAAATCATGGCATGTTGGCATGGTGAAATTCTTTGGACACATGGTGTGAGTTGAGCACGAAGTGTTATGCATTATGAGGGTGTAGATCCTGTGGTGAAAAACCCAAAATTGGCCATTTGGTACTCGCATGCCAACGGGGTCCGGACCGTGAAGCGAGACATGTATCGGTGCTTGATTGACCCGACGGGGAGCGGCCCGTGAAACAGGTGTGGTACTCGATGGACCATCGGATGCGATCCGTAAAACCGAGACATGGGCGTGGCATGACATAGCATAGAGTTGACATGGGTATGACATAGAGTTTGCATGTGTGAGTCATGCATAGCATGTTGCATTGCATTAAACAACGGTAAGGGAAATTCTATCTTGAAATTGTACACTTACACACGCCACGTCCTAAATTTGTTGCTAGTATTAGTGAGTTATCATACCAGCAGTTGAGCTGACCCATTCGTGGGCAATACATTTCAGATG
Source organism: Nyssa sinensis (assembly GCA_008638375.1). Taxonomy (NCBI): domain Eukaryota; kingdom Viridiplantae; phylum Streptophyta; class Magnoliopsida; order Cornales; family Nyssaceae; genus Nyssa; species Nyssa sinensis. Next base: position 28,778,582 of record CM018041.1, on the reverse strand, counting down.
AGGTACCAGCTGCTTGAGACTTCCTTGAGTGTTGAAGAAAAAGGAAGGAAATGGATTTTGTAGAAGATTTGACCTTTGGGGGCATGTTTTGAATGTATGGGCATAAGCCCACTTTGTTGTATTTTATATTTAAACTTATGTAAATTGTAAACCTTAGGCCTTGGGCCATTTTAAAAAAATGTATGAGTTGGAACTCAATGAATGTATGATGTTTGATTTAAATGTATACTAGAGGTTACTTGATATTCGGGAGTTAAATATGCATTAAATGGAAGTGTTAGAAAATAGTGGATGCATGTTTAAGAGTTGATGGATTTTGATGCAATTATACCCATATATGTTGTGATTATTAGGTGATGAAAATAGTTGAGAAAAACAAAGGAGACTATGTCGAATTTTTGGTAGAATCAAAGTGGGAAATAGGTGTGTAAATGACTTTTTAAAAGGTGTGAAAAAAAAATATCAAAATGGGAGTTTAGGAACCTTGAACAAGGGGGATAAAAATGGGAAGAAAAGAGGGCTTAAAGGACTTGGAAAAAATTCAAAAAGGGAAAAATTGGTTGCAGCCATGAACAGTAACTTGAAAAAATCAGAAACTGCTCTCTGTGCTACAGTGTCGTGAACAGTGCAGGAACCAGCCCCTCGCGCGCGCGCGTGCCTGCGCGCCGTGCGCCCAGCGCCCCACGCCGCGCCCCCGCACCCCTGCCGCGCACATGCTGCTGCTCACGCGCGCGCCCACTGCTGCCCATGCGCGCGCGCCCACTGTTGTCTTGCTTGCTGCCACCTGCTATCCAACCCATGGGCAGCCATTGTTTTGACCATGTTTTGGCCATGTTATGACCTATTTTCCAAGGGCATTTTGAGGCCATTAAATCATGAGTTTGACCCAAACTTTTGAGTTCATTTGAGACCATTTTAGGCCATTATATAAAGCCAAGTTGGGGCAATTTATGGGACACTTTTTAGGCATAGATTTCAAGGCCATGTTTGGCCATCCAGTAGCGCCAACTTTGGGCTGATAGTGGGACAAGCATTTAATTTTAATCTTGTAGGAAAAATTTGAGGAATAATGCGGGAGATTTAATTTAAATTTAATTCATTGTCATTTATTTATTCCTTTTCTTTCATTCAGTCGCTCCCCGGGTTCGTGAAAATTTGGGGCGTGACATACCGCTACAAGCTCTCACACATTTGCACACATACAACTTCTAAAGGACCAAATTCTTTATGACCCCTCAACCGTGCACAATGCTCTATTTTCTCACTAACAAATCAGACCGTAACAGCCACACTGTCCGCCACACGCACATATATTTATACATATACAGACCTGCTGCACCGACATACCTCTTCGAGCAGTTCCTACTTTTATTTCAGAGAAGAATCCAGAGAAAAAGAGTATCAATTGCTTCCAATCCTCATCTGATTCATCACATCACTTACAACGTCCAATAGCTGCAAGAAAACCAAAACCCATGGCCCTCATTCTCTTGTTCTTATTCTTCTCCAGACTTCTGGATTCTTCCCTAATTCAATTAGTTCATACAGTTTCTAGCAGCTTCGGCTGTTCTCTTTTTGTTTTTTTTTTTCTCTAACTTCTTCCGGTTCTAGTAGCTTCTTCTTAGAAGCTTTCCTTATATACAATATTATATAATATTTACTTGTATAATTTACTAAATATGTATATATAATATATATATATAGTGGCTGTATTTATTATTATTATTATTATTTTCATATATATATATATATATATATATATTTTGGTATAATTACCGTATTTAATATTTTATGAATATTTTATTTCATAAAATATTAAGGTATAAAATGTCGGTAAATTTGACATTAAGCCGGAGTATTTTTTTTTTTTTACCGTGTTTAATAATATAAAATATTAATTAGGCAATGTCAATAAAGTTGGCATAAATCCGGCTCAATAGCATTATTATTTATCTTACCGTCTCCGGGTGCCCGTTCGTGTCTCAAATTATTTTCATAATTAATTCTTCGCATTGGCCTCATTCATTTATCTCAGTGCTCGATCGTCTGGGTTAATTATTTTTCGAGCATATTCATTTTATATCTGAAGGCATCAAATCTCGTTATGACATATAATATTTGGGCTATTTTGATTATTACCGTAACATAACCAAATTTTTATTAAATTGGGTGCAGTCTAAGACATGTCGAATTTTTGGGGTATTACATTACTGCTCTTTATTAGTATTGCTATTATCATATGTTAATGCATGCCATCGATTGTTGATTACACACACGCGAATATAATTCTCACTTAATTGAAAAGATAACCTTAATTATCAAAAGCAAGTTAAAATCAGTCAAGATAAATTTTAATTTTTTGTATAGACCTATTCACCCCCCTCCCCTCTCCCTAGTTCTATCTCTTTCCGTCTAGATATAAATAAGGCCCCTTCATAACTTTCTACACAATTGCAAACAATACCCCTATGTTTTTTTGAAATTACACTACACCTTGATTTTTAGTGTCGGTAATAGATTCCCCCTAGCTATAAGAGTTCCTTAGCCTAATAGAAGTTACTGATGTAAGCAATAAACTTTTATCAAATGTCAATTTTTCCCTTAAATATAATGGAAGGACAAGATTGCCCCAAAATACTGTCATGGTCCAAAACCCACTTTATGCGGATTAGGGGCAGTGACCGACATTATCATTTAAACAAGCCGTATAAAATCAAATGAATTGCACAAGAGTGATAATATTTTTTTTGATATTAAATGCGAAAGAGACATGTAATATCCCAACCTGAAATACTAGGTCATTAACACGTATTTCGAGGTAATGAAAAACTGTGTAAAATTTTCATCCTCAAGAGGACAATTAATTAGTTTAAATAACTAATTAATTCAAATATAAGAATTTGTATTCAATAGCACACAAATACATACATAACTAATGTGTTATGTGTTTAAGGGTACACATGTGTAAAGGTATATCTAATACACCAAGATATATATATATATTTATATATAAATATATATATATATATAAATACATAAATAGATTAACATGAAACTATATGTGAACAGTGGTGTATGTGTATATGAGTGTGTGTCGGCTGTTATGTGTATAGGTGTGTAGGTGTGTTGGTGTGTGTGTATATATAATATACATATAACTCTCAAAATATCAAACAAAAGCCAAATAAATTAAATGCAAGATGAAAAGGAGAAAAACAAAATTTATGAGATAGGAAGGGAGGCTGGAAGTAGGTGTCAGAATACGGTGAATCATGTAGAGAGAGAGAGAATGGAGGAGAGAGAGAAGTCGGTTCTTTCTTTTTAAGAAGCAAAGCATGCAAAGCAGGCTTGCTTCTTATGAAAGAAAGTGAAAGATAGGAAGCTGAGGAGAATTGAAGAAGGATCAGAAGATGAAGGTGAAAAACAGTGAGAAAAAGATAAGAATGTGAAATTATTATTTTTTTCTCTCTCTAGAATCTCTGTATGCATAAACTATTGTGAACCTTAATTTATATATATGTGACATGTAGAACATGATTAGACTCATTAAACCATGAAAAATTGAGCTTAAAAACACTGAAAATGAGCAAACCCATGAAAACCGCCATTGAAGACCTTGCTTACAGCAGGTCTGATTTCATCATCACCAAACTGTGTTTGGTGTATAGAGACTTTAAGAATACCCTACAAACATTCCAAGAACACATGACCGCGATCAAAACTCAAAAGAATTGAACCCCAAATATCGAGTTACAGGTATGGGTTTCAAAACCCAACCTCACAAACTTGCCTTTAAACCTATCTTTATGAATGAAATATGAAACCCCATGAAGAGGGGATCAAAACAGAACAAGTCCCATTGGATTTGGCTCAGAAATGAATATTTACGATCAGTAGATAGGTTTGGATTATCAAAACCAAAACCGAACGCATGAACCAGTGTTAATTCCAATAATGAATGCCAAACTCGTGGAAAACGTTCCAGAAGTGAATCGGGTTAACAACAGTGAAGATTTGATGAGCCAAAATGCACGAAATTAAAGAAAATGAAAGTCGGGAATTAGGGCAACACAGGGGTAATCGTGGGGAAGATGACACTGTTCGGGTCGGTTCAGGTCAAATTGGGTTCGAGTCGGAACCCAACCCATCGCATAAAACGGGTTTAGTCAAACGGCAACGTTTTGTTTTAATTTTTAAAACATTAGGGCTGACGTCAGCATCACGTCATATACCGACCAAACCGGTTGGTTTGCAAGGGAACCGGACTGGTTCACTTGGATTTGAACTGAGCCCATTGGTTTTCTAATTTATTTAAAACTAAATAAACCAATACTTTTCCAAATTGTGGATTGACCCCAGAATTTCTGGAAAATCCTACTGTGGCCCAACTGAGAGAAAATTTATTCAATTACGCCCCTGAAAAAATATTTACATAATTATTTAATTATTTTATAAATGAGGTAAAATTACTATTTTGCCCCTAAGTCATATATGAAGCAAATGAAGTCCAAATTAAACATATGAAAAGTGAATTTTGACTATTTTGGATGTTCTGAGACTAATGAAGAGGTCCGTTTTTTGAGATGGGGCCCCGAAAAATAAAGACACGTAAAGGGGTAAAATGACCAAAATACCCCTAGTACCCCTAAATCAAAATTGAAACCAGGGAAGGTCTAAATTGACTTTCTCCAACATTCCAGACTCAATGGTGAGGTCCAAATTACGAAACGAAGTACGGAAAAATATGACACGTAAATAGGTAAATGACCATTTTTCCTTTTTACATACAAAAGTCCAAATTAAATTCTAGGAAAGCTTAAACTGACTTTCTTCGACGTTCCGGACTCAATGGTAGAGTCTATTCAACCAAAAGAAATGTCTAAAATAAAAAGATATAAAATTTGATGAATAACATCTGTTAGATGACTATAAACTGAAATATTGCTGAAGTGCTAAACTAAGGCAAGTGAAGTACGAGAAGACACGACGCGTTAACATGTCAAGTAAATAAAATTAAATTAAAAATTTATGGAGCTACCAAAAGAGTATAAATTGAAATAAATTTAAATCCTAACACATTAAGTTGTGTCATAGGATAAGAGTACGAGTACATATGAAACTACAAATCAGTTAGGATTTAATACGATCTAAGCATAAGTTAAGAAGCATTAATAGGTAATATTGCAGTGATGTGAAGTTAATGAGGTTATTATGAATTGTTCTTAGGAACTAGAAAGGAAGTGGGAAAGCGCATTATTAGCACTAACCCTAAAGGACCAAGGTGAGTAACCCTGTGTTTGAAATGGAGATTTAACTCCATATATTTGAAGAAGTTTTAAGTTCAAGTTATGTGAAGTATTTGAATATCAAATTCAGTTTTGTTACAATTCCTGTTTTAAATTATTCCGTTACAACATGCTGGCCAAATGTTTTATATTCAATTTCTTTCTTGGAGATATTTAGCATGTCTGGTTAAAATGTATTTTCTTTAAATATTCTGAATTTGATTGTTACAAGTATTTGAAGTTCTATTGTAGAAGTTATACATTTCATGTGTTTAAATACTCATGAAAGTATCTATTGAAGAAGTCATGTGATAAATGTTTTACAAGATAAACGGTACTAAGTACCACCCCTATGATGGTTGACATCCTTCGGGATTCAACAGTAAACGCCCGGTAGCAGGATCTAATCCCCCAGGCAAATATAATGGTCAGTATTGACAGTAAAATAGGAGTCTGGTTCAAAACAGATTCCACCTAATTAAAGAGAAAAGATGACAAATGATTTTGAAATGGAAGCAGGTTTTTAACCCCATTTTATCATACAAGCTTATGTACTTTTAAAGTGCATATGTTATACTTGAAGAAATGTATATTTAGCTTGAATACCTTAAATGTTTTAAAGCTATCTGTTTTATGAAATGCATATGTTTCGAGTTATATACTCTATTTGACGAAGTACGAGTTTAGCTTGAATACTTTAAATGTTTCAAAGCTATTTGTTTTAAGAAATGCATATATTCTATGTTCAAGTATACGAACAATTGGCAGTAAATGTTTTACAAACTCTTATGTACTAAACCACTGCTAATTGAAACCCCATGACGAATGCTAGAATTACTCACAAGCTTAGATTAGCTTACCCAGACTTTGTTCGGACCCCCCTTTCAGGTGATTAAGGGCAGTTTGATTAGAAAATGATGATAAAGAATCTGCCATTTTTGAGAAGACATGTTTAATTAGTTTCTTTTGGAAACTTGCAAACTTTAATAGTACATTTGTATTCATAGACATTGTAAGAATATGTATTAAGCCCACGAGGCAACTGAATATGTAATGTTAAAAGTCTTTGAGTTTTAGTTATGCTCTGAATGTATGAACATGTATACCGCAATGTGAAGAGCGGTAGTACCGAACAGATGTGCAAGTTTTAAAATGAGAAAAGAAAAGAAAAAGTTTTTCACGCTTCCGCAAACCACATGTCGTACATTCATTCGATACCGCTGCGTATGCGAGCCTTGTCCTGAGGCCCTCTGGCCGAAGGCTGGCAGTCGCGACTCGAGATCCGCAAAGGGTGGATTTTGGGTCGTGACAAGACACATATGCAACTCATCTGATAACCTATTTGATTAAGCCCAAAGAATAACGCGGTAGTTGTAGTGTAGCTTTGGGGTGTCGATTCCACATGGAAACTAAATTAAAAGAATAATAAACAGAATTTCTGAAACTGCAGAAAGTATTAAACGGTTAACGAGAAAAGAAAATATAAAAAGTGATTTTGAATGCAACTAAAAATTAAACAAGCTGAATAATGGATGAAAATATTCAAATTTAACGAACAGTAGAGCTTCGGGAATCCCTTGCACATAGCTGGTATTTTAATTATTTTTAGTTCACTGTTAACTCAATTGAGAATTTAAATTCCAAATATCTCAATCGGAAGATATAAAATTATGAGTCAAAGTTAAACTGAAAATAACCCTTTGAAAAATCATTCAGCAGTTTTAAATCATTCAAATTAATATTCACATTGAGAAAACCCAACGACGACAATATACCCAACGAGCAATATTGCAGCAAGGAATTAAATCAATATAAATAATTAATTATTCCAAAAATAATCAAAACATTAATCCACTCAATAGAAAAAGCATGACTGAATCTATAAATGGACTAAAACCTTTAATTATTCGGACAATAAAATCCAACAATAAATTTAGAATGATCAATAAAGGATTTAACAAATTAAAACCATGTACAGGAATCAAAATAAATTAATATAGCCATCTATGGTGCAAGTTCATCCCTAACTCTACTTGAAAATTTAGTTACCCATGTACAGGATGGATAACGTAAATTTCATGGAGAAATAATCTGCCATGGCGTGACTGCGACGAATTTTTCCTGTTCTGCCACGCGCCGCACAGCCGCAACTCTTGTTCTCTGTTTACTGCCGCAACCTGCGGCTGCTCCTTGTTTCAACCGTCTTCCGCACGGATCCCCCGCCGCAGGTCCTTCTCTATTTAGGTTTGTTTTTTCCTTTTTATATTCAGCTTGCTCCTTAGCGCCGTAGCCCCCTTCAGCGCCTTGGGCCTTGCCGCACTCACCAGGCCGAGACTGCACCTCTTCCAATTCTTCAGCCGGGCCCCACTGTTTTCTTTAATTCAGCCCAGTCGCACAAACCAGCACCATTCCTTCTTTAATTTGAAGCAACCGCCTGGCCCACACCAAACCGCAAGCCACCTCATGCCCGGTTTCTTTTTTTTGCTTTTACCTTTTGGCATCGGGCCCCATAGCAACGTAGCCCAGCGCCTTGCCTCACTCTTGAACCGCACGTCCTACTCAAGCCCACACGCGCCACAGATGGGCCCCACAACGCCTCCATTTAATTTCCTTTGCTTCACTCTCATTCTTTTTTCTTTTTCTTTTTTTCTCTTTTACTTCTTGTTTTGCTTTTCTTCATTCAACCCCTGGAGCTTTTCATTTTTTTCTTTCTTTATTCTTCAATCATTCTACCCTACAATTCAATAAATAATGAATTAATTTTACCACATGACTGAAACAAATAGTGAGTTTTGCAACCGTTCAAGAGTAAAATTTTCAAGGACTATTTAATGCATTTATTTGAGATTCAAAATATTATGTAATGCTCAAATCCATCTCACTGTGAATAAAAATTAAATCAAATAATATCAACTATATCCTAACATTTTTATTCACTTTCTAGCATTTTAATCAAATAATAGGATATTTAGAGTACACTTTTGCGCACTCATCACACCCCCCAACTTGCTCATTGCTAGTCCCTAGCAATTTCCATGCATTTGGCTGAAGAAATCAAGGAAGACCACACACAGAAAGCATCTAATCACACTTTTTAAATTCGTAAATCAAGGCAATTTAAGGAATTCAAAAACCCTATAACAATCATTCCACTTATAGCAATCCACAGAGTGTGTGTATGTGCGCTCTAAACCATATCCATCTAACCACAAGCCATGACACATGCAACATCAAGAACATCTCAAGCAAAAGGTTCAACTCCATATCTCACGGGTATAAAAGTGTTTCATATAGGGGTTCTCTCTATAAAGTTGACAAGGGGTGTACACGCTCAATGAAGAATTAGGCAACTATGAACAAGCAACAAGCAAACATTGATCTTATGATAGGCGCACTAACCAATGAGACTTCCACCACTCTTTCCATAGGCTTACTTAGAATCAGAATGATCAACATAAAAAAGGTGTAACGTGGCTTGGGTTAGGGGCTATATGAAGAGAATGGATAAAGAGGATTCAAAAACTTCCAGATACATACTAAGAGAATTTCATTAAAACTCATAGCAAACCAAACTTTCCACTTGATGTACTCTTCAACTTTTCAAATCTTTGAATAACAAAACGTCTCATTTTTCTTCTTCTTTCTCTCTCTTTTTCTTCACCTTTTTCAATTTAACTTTTTTCCACTTTTTTTTTTTTTTTAAATCTATAAAACTTTGATGCTCATCCAACTGAACACTTTGCACTGTACTCTTTCTTTTTCTTTTTACTTTGTCTGCTTTCTCCAATTCAACACAAAAGACAAGAAATGTAAATTCCACACCTAGTACACACTTGGAAGTAAAAAAGGTAGGTAAATCACTGTATAGGCTATACTCCAATGTGGAGAGGTATGGATGATGCGGGAACATGAAAAAATTATCTGTGTTTGTTGGCTCAAAGTGGCTACTAAGGGTCTATGATGAGAAGGGTTAGCTTGAAAGGCTCAAATGTTAATCCTAAATTGACCTTCGTCATATCCCAAGTATATCCACTGTCATACCACCAACCATGTAATGATATTCTCAAAAGAAGTGCCCAATTCAACAGATCAATGGACACTTATCACAAACTGAATTTGAAGGCTCTCAATTCTCTCCAAAACACATATGAATACTTAAGCAAAAGAGTTCTCTAGCTACATGTGTCAAACCACTATCTTACCACAAAGTTTGGATAAGTGCATTAAAAGTTCTGTGAATGCCTCAATAGAATGATTATAATGGATTCGGTGAATTCACAAAAATTTCTATGAGAATGAGTACTCATGTGAAAAAGATGCACGTGTGATGCAAATTTTAAAAAATTTTGACACATGAAAATATGCCACAGCAGTTTAAATTTTGAATTTGCAACCATCACCCCCCAACTTAAATGAAACATTGTCCTCAATGTTTAACAATCAAAATTGAATGGAGGGTACTAAAAAGGGGAGAATACACCTGATGTGTGATGCGGGCAGCTCGCTAAGCACTAAGATGGCAATCTAAACTGACAAAATGAAATTAACCTGCAAATAAAAACAAAGAAAGCAGCAGCAAACAAAAAGAAAAAGAACGAAAATAAAAGAGAACAACAACTAAATAAAATAAAGAAATAAAGAAATAATAAAATAAATAAATAAATAAAATAAAATAAAATAAAATAATAATAAAACATACCTGCATGGCACGATCAAGGTGGATAGACCAGGTCCATAAGTGGAATGTCTTCCACTTCCGGAACTTGCCTATCAATCAAAACTTTTTAAGGCGCTGGCCATTTACTTTACAGACCCGACTATCCTTGGGATCCTCTATTTCAATTACCCCATGTTCACAAATATTCTTCACTATAAAGGGGCCTGTCCCAACAACGGAACCTCCTGGGTCCCAATAGAAATTACGTACCTCAGTCAGGAACTTCCTCTTATCCTGAGTGCTCCAATCCACCGGTATCTCACCTGCAATCAAATAATTCACAATATGAGCAAACCATGGTAGAGCAGTAATAGAAAGTAAATGCTCATCGAAAAAATCATCCCTAATTGGTAGGTAGGCAGACGTGTCCTCAAATGTGAGCCTCGAGAGATGGTCAGCCACTACATTCTCCACTCCTTTCTTGTCTTTGATGGTGATGTCAAATTCCTTAACAGGGCTCTTTGTCACTTCTAGTTCCTTGGGCAGCTCGGCATTACTATCATCTTGTTCATTTTCCACATCCTCTAATTTATCCATTATTGGGATGTGAAAGGACTTACCACTTCGAATCACAATGGCGTTCACCTCCTTCAAATTCTCTTGCGGCATGTGTTGACTATGGGGTGTGGACTGAGCTTGGGAAGGAAGTTTACCTCGCTCATTCACACTCAAAGAGCTCATCAATTTGGACACTTGGCTCTTTATTTCCTTGTTTTCTTCCACAACCTGCGTAATCAAAGATTCAATCTTTTGGTTAGTTTTACCCTATGCTTCAATAAATACATGCAAAGTGTCTTCTAAAGAATTCCTAGAAGATGAAGATGCATGATATAGTGCATGATATGGTCTAGGGGGCTGTGCAGGTGGCTGGTTTTCAGACTTCCAACTAAAATTGGGATGATTGCGCCACCCTGGATTATAAGTCTCAGAGTAGGGCATGAAAGGCTTTTTGTACATATCTAAGGTATTACATTGGTCCTCATACATCCCTCTCATCTCAGCTGATGTGGGACACTCTTGGGCAAGGTGATCTACCCCGCCATACACTGAACATAGTCTAAAAGACTCTGCATGATTAGCTAAGTGTGTTGGCTTTAAGTCTCTAGCCTTTAGCACCTCTAACTCCCTAGCGAGTGTCTCAACCTTAACTTTCAAGTTATCCTCCTCCCTAAGATGGTAAATTCCCCCACTATTTTGGTTCCCTATAGGTCGTGACCTATTCGTGCTCTCAGTAGCACTAGGTCCTATCCAAGTGTGAGCTTTTTCAGCAAGCTCATTAAGATACTCTATGGCCTCATCAGGATCTTGTTGTAAAAACTCACCATTACACATCATCTCTACAAATTGGCGCTCTCTAGGTGTAAGTCCCTCATAGAAATAACTCACTACATGCCAACTCTCATACCCATGGTGCAGGCATATACTCAATAACTCTTTAAATCTCTCCCAAGACTGATATAAAGTCTCACTATCCTTTTGTGCAAAGGTAGAAATCTGTCTTTTTAAAGCATTGGTCTTGTGTTGGGGAAAGTATTTAGTGAAAAAAATCTAGGTCATCTCATTCCACGATCCAATTGACCGTGGTCTTAGTGAGTATAGCCAACTCTTAGCTCGATCCTTCAAAGAGAAAGGAAAGAACTTAAGTCTCACAATGTCTTGTGTTGCATTCTGACTATGAAAAGTTGCAACTACCTCTTCAAACTCCCTAATATGCACATATGGATTCTCATTTTCCAAACCATGAAATGTAGGGAGTAATTGTATCACCCCCGTTTTAACATCAATTGGACGAGCATTGGGTGGAAACATGATGCATGATGGTGTAGCTGTGCGTGTAGGGTGAAGGTAATCTTGAAGGGTCCTAATGGGTTGATCCTCGTATTCACTCATATTTTCAGACTTGGAAGAATTATCAAACAAAGAATTAGAAAAACAAGAAAAGTTAGATTCTAAATCTGACTCTAACACAGGCCTATAAGCAAATCGGTCTAATGAGTCCCTATACCTATTATGCATGCAAGATGACAATAATAAAATAAAAAATAAAAAAATAAAAGAAAATGAATAAATAATAATAATAATAATGCAACAAGTAAAAAAGAAGGGAACGAAGTTACCGCCTTTACAAACTGCTGAAAAGAAAAACTATCTACTGATTCTTCTACCGTCTCCCCAACAACGGCGCCAAAATTTGATTACGCCCAAAGAATAACGCGGTAGTTGTAGTGTAGCTTTGGGTGTCGATTCCACAGGGAGACTAAATTAAAAGAATAATAAACAGAATTTCTGAAACTGCAGAAAGTATTAAATGGTTAACGAGAAAAGAAAATATAAAAAGTGATTTTGAATGCAACTAAAAATTAAACAAGCTGAATAACGGATGAAAATATTCAAATTTAACGAACAGTAGAGCTTCGGGAATCCCTTGCACATAGCTGGTATTTTAATTATTTTTAGTTCACTGTTAACTCAATTGAGAATTTAAATTCCAAATATCTCAATCGGAAGATATAAAATTATGAATCAAAATTAAACTGAAAATAACCCTTTGAAAAATCATTCAACAGTTTTAAATCATTCAAATTAATATTCACATTGAGAAAACCCAACGACGACAATATACCCAATGAGCAATATTGCAGCAAAGAATTAAATCAATATCAATAATTAATTATTCCAAAAATAATCAAAACATTAATCCACTCAATAGAAAAAGCATGACTAAATCTATAAACGGACTAAAACCTTTAATTATTCGGACAATAAAATCCAACAATAAATTTAGAATGATCAATAAAGAATTTAACAAATTAAAACCACGTACAAGAATCAAAATAAATTAATATAGCCATCTATTGTGCAAGTTCATCCCTAACTCTACTTGGAAATTTAGTTACCCATGTACAGGATGGATAACGTAAATTTCATGGAGAAATAATCTGCCATGGCGTGACTGCGACGAATTTTTCCTGTTCTGCCGCGGGCCGCACAGCCGCAGCTCTTGTTCTCTATTTACTGCTGCAGCCTGCGACTGCTCCTTGTTTCAGCCGTCTTCCGCACGGATCCCTCGTCGCAGGTCCTCCTCTATTTAGGTTTGTTTTTTTCTTTTTATATTCAGCTTGCTCCTTAGCGCCCTAGCCCCCTTCAGTGCCTTGGGCCCTGCCGCACTCACCAAGCCAAGACTGCACCTCTTCCAATTTTTCAGCCGAGCCCCACTGTTTTCTTTAATTCAGCCCAGTCGCATGAACCAGCGCCATTCCTTCTTTAATTTGAAGCAACCGCCTGGCCCACACCAAACCGCAAGCCACCTCACGCTCGGTTTCTTTTTTCTGCTTTTACCTTTTGGCATCGGGCCCCATAGCAACGCAGCCCAGCGCCTTGCCTCACTCCTGAACCGCACGTCCTACTCAAGCCCACACACGCCACAGATAGGCCCCACAACGCCTCTATTTAATTTCCTTTGCTTCACTCTCATTCTTTTTTCTTTTTCTTTTTTTCTCTTTTACTTCTTGTTTTGCTTTCTTCATTCAATCCCTGGAGCTTTTCATTTTTTTCTTTCTTTATTCTTCAATCATTCTACCCTACAATTCAATAAATAATGAATTAATTTTACCATGTGACTGAAACAAATAGTGAGTTTTGCAACCGTTCAAGAGTAAAATTTTCAAGGACTATTTAATGCATTTATTTGAGATTCAAAATATTATATAATGCTCAAATCCATCTCACTGTGAATAAAAATTAAATCAAATAATATCAACTATATCCTAACATTTTTATTCACTTTCTATCATTTTAATCAAATAATAGGATATTTAGAGTGCACTTTTGCGCACTCATCACTATTCAACACCAATCATTTATAAATGATACTCAAGGTAAAATCATCATGATCACCATCATCATCATAATTCATCAACATTAATGTACACATCATATATGTATCCACAAAAGGTATAAAATGCTAATTCTCAAAAGTCCAGGTTGTCATCGAGCTCAAAAATATACATCATATGATTACTAAAAAGATTCCACATCACATCAAACCAAGATCCTTGTACAAAAGATCCATTACATTCATGCTCTCAGTTATTCTATGTGGACTTTGCTACCTCCTTGCTAATTCAATTACTTGAAATATGTTGGATAAATCCATATGAGTTTCACTAAGCTCATGAGTAATTCCTACATCCTATCACAGGTTTTTCAAAGACAGAGTTTTGCACAAAATACCATAGGCACCAAGTTTCTTCAAATAGATATTTTCAAAACATGCTTTCAAAATAGATCACGTATAAAGCATATTGAAAGTTCAAGCAAATATAATAGAAGAATTTTTAAAACACATTATTTTCAATAATACAGTTTGAATATCAAGTCACAAAGCAGATAATGAAGAGTTGTTCATAAAATGTATAATATATAGCATATGCATTTCTTAAAACATGGTTCAGATAATTAATTGTGAAATGGATAACACAATAATGAATGACAAATACACACAAAAGTTTACTTCCAAAATTGGATTTTGAATAACGGATAACACGAGACAGATGACAGACACATATTACACACATCGAAGATTCACATATTGAGTTGGAGCACTACGTGGGTAAGTCTCATCAAGATTCGGAGCGCCACGTAGGTAAGTTTCATACATGAATTCCATAAGGAGTCAAAGTGCCATGTGGGTAAGTCTCATCAAAAGTCAGAGTGCCACATGAGTAGGCCTTAAACAGACACACGAATCAAGTCAGAGCACCATGTGGGTAAGTCTCATCAAGAGTTAGAGCGCCACATGGGTAAGCCTCAAACAGACACTAGAGTCAAATTACACATTGAGTTAGAGCACCATGTGGGTAAGTCTCATCAACAGTCGGAGCACCACATGGTTAAGTCTCACATACACATGATCAGATCAAAACACATATGATTCACGTTGCATAGTCAAAACTAGATCACGCAAATTATTTTTCTTTCATTAAAGGGGTGTCATAGTTTACAAACATTTTTCAAATTAGTACACATGAATGTCATTTTGAAATATAGTCATGAAGATCATAGTTCTCGAATATTTCACAAAGTGTAGATATATAAATTCATAAGATAGACGTTTGAATAGGATATAAAAGACTTGGGCATTTTTCAAATAAGAGATAAAACACTTAGGCATTTTTCAAGTAGGAGATAAAACACTTAAGCATTTTTCAAATAGGAGATAAACATCACTGATTCAAGATGTCGGATTACTCACCAAAAAAAATTAGCATTTGTCAGATAGAAGATAAAATACCACTAATTCAAAATGCAAGATTACTCACAAAACAAATCAAGTATCTTTCGAATAGAAGGTAAAATACCACTGCTGTAGGGTACAAGGTTGCTCACCAAAACAAATTTAGCATTTGTTAGATAGAAGATAAAACATCTCTAATCCAGGCTACGGGATTACTCACCTCAAACTTTCAGTTTGTTTCCTTAATCTCCTTTCCCTTGTCATTAGTTCCTAGATTCATAAGTCAAATGCACATAACTTCGTATTAGAACATAACTGAGGCATTACTATCGGTCACTTATTATTTTTGTAACTAAATCTTCCTTAAGGAATTTTATTCAGTAGTCAAGTAGCCTTAAACTTTAAGTTAGGTCCCTCCTTTTTTCTGAATTCATTTTATAACCAAATTAAAGCTCGAGACGTAATGGGTATTACCTCATTTGTTGTTTAATATTTTTTAAAATTCATTTGGGCTTAACAAACCTCACCATTAAGTTCAGAACGTCTAAAATAGTCAAGATAGACTACTTTTTATATTTAATGAGCTCTAGGCATCATTTAGGGTAAATGGTAATTTTTATATTTTAAGTGTCTTAATTTTTGGGATCCCGTCTGGTAAAACAGACCTCGTCATTGGGTGCAAAACATCGAAAAAAGTTAAAATACACTACCCTTTTATTTTATTTGGGTATCAAGACATTTTACTATAATTAAATTAATTTATAATTTAATTATTTAATTTAATATTATATTATATATATTCTGTTAATATAATACACAAGTGCCATGGTGGCCACAATGGCACACACGTGGGGGTTTAAGAGTCTAATGTGCGTGAGGTCCCTGTTTCAAGTCTAGGGAGCTACGGCTCTCCTTTATTTTTCTCATATTTCAGTTGCCAAACAATGGATAAGGCGTAAGACAAGGATAGAATGTCCCTGTTCCAAGTGGGGTTATCAATTCAGACCTTAACCACATATCCAAATAGCCTATATTCATTTAAAATTAAAACCCTTAGCCCTATACGATGTTGTTTCAGTTACCCATATGTGCACTTGGGCAGGTTCCGACCCGAACCCGAACCAACCTGTAGCCCGACCCACACTACTATCCATCTTTTTCCTCATCTCCCTTGTTACTGTTACCCTAGTTGCAAGATTTTTAAAATCCTATTTCGTGATACGCCAAGTATCTATTTCTTCTGCTTTCTTTTCTAATGGTTTTCTAGAACATCTAGGAAAGTTTTTGCATTGGTTTAAGGCATCGAATTGAGCTCAAAAGTTCCATTGGAGTTTCATGGCCGTTTCTGAATAGTGGGTTCATTCATGGTCGTTTCTTGACCAAAATTAATTAGGTTGGGCTTGTTGTGATTGTCTCATCAAGGGGATTCATTTCACGATCACAAAACAAAGTTTTATGTTTGATTTGTGAGGGTTGGTTTTCAAACCATGACGTGCAACTCAATTTTTCTCTCTCATTATTGGCCCATTTTATGCGACACGGTGGATTCTTGATCCTTGTGGAATGTAGTTTAAACCCCAAGTGGTAAAAGTAGTTTCTCATTAGTTGATTCAGACCCACCTTCAAAGTAGTCCATCAATGGTGGTTTTGTGTTTAAAGTTGTTGTTTTGTGTCATGACCCCAAAACCCACCTCAAGCGGATTAAGGGAATCGCGACTGCCACCCTTCGGCCCATGGGCCATCGGGAGAGGCTCAAGTAAGTAAGCAGTGGCGCTGAACGGCAGTAAGGTACAACTAGGCTCAAGGTTTTTTTTCTTAGAGAGAGAAAAAAATATGGGTTTTGTGTGTTTACCCCCTTAAACAGTGGTGTCTCCCCTTTTTGGTGGCTTGAATACTTATCCTCTAGGGTTCTTTAGGCTGTCACGGCTTCCCCTTCCTTCTTTTTCCTCTTCTCATTTCTTCTTCGCTCTCTCTCTCTCTCTCTCTAGTTGCACTCACTTACACAATCCTCTCACTTTTCTGCACTCACACACTCCATGCTTCTGATTTCTGAATCCCCCCCCCCCTCACTTCACACAGGCAACACATATAAATATATCATATATCTTATTTATTTTATTTAAGAATAACACTTTTGTTGCATGAAAGGCCATTGGCCAATTTGGGAGGTGGGGCTCTATTTTAATATGTATATATACATATAATTTGTATTATAAGACACAAAAAAATAGGCAGCCCAAGTGGTAATCTTTTTGGGCTTTAAAACTTACCTACTTTAGGTCAAGGGTTCAAAACCCCTTGGCCTCACTTTTGTTTCCCCTTTTTGCTATTTTTTTCATTAGGCCTTGTTTGGCAATAATTGTTTGTTTTTAACTTTTGCATTATTTTCTCTTTTGTGATTTTAAATGTTATACTCACTTCTTCATGTATCGATTTTATAAACCTTAACCTTAGATTATTTCTCCTCGGAATTGATTTTTGGAATCATCGTTTGTTTCCCAATTAAATTTCTTAATTATTCTTTTAAGGTCACTAATTAATAATTAGTGACTTAATTATCCTTTAATTGGGTTGGGGTGTTACATCCCCCCCTCCTTAAAAAGAGTTTTGTCCTCAGAACTCAAGTCCCCTTTTTTTCTTCATCATTTGTATCTAATTATTCCTTTTTTTTAATAGTCAAGTTTAATGACAAGACATATAATTCAAAAAAAATAATTAGGTAATGAACGAGGTACCTAGTTGACCAATAGGGGTCCGTGCAGCCTCAGAAAAGATATTGTATACTCAACCATACCTCAAAGGTTTCTTGCTTCCTCCCGGTTTCTCGGTTGTCGGGGCTTAAGATTGTGGTACTGTTGAAGAAGCTATCACCGTGGGCTCTTTTGTAGAGATCTGAAAAAATGAGAGAAAATTTTTCGTTTTTCCAGTAGGATATTTGGCATACACGGTTTTGTCGGTCAAGCCCGGTTTTGCCGGTAAAGCATCTAAATGCGTCAGTTCACCATTTGACATGTTTAAAGGCATATTTGGAGTGTGTCATAGAATAGAAATATGCTTAGAATATTGTGAGGTAGCTACTGTTCAAATTTTAACTAAAGCGGAAACCGTTTCAAAATTGGACAAAAAGGGCGTTCGGGTGGCCCGGGTGGAACAGGCCTAAAACAACCTCAAATGAAAATATTTTCTTCTAAGAGTTTTCCTTTAAAATAATTTTATGAACATTGGTTAAAACAAAATTTTGAATTGAAGCGTTTAGGAATGGGTTGTAGAGTAACGAGGTTTCGGGCTCATTAAGGGCAAAATGATCATTTGCCCTTAGCCCCTTTGTCCACCACTATAAATACAGCCCCCTTAGACCATTTTTATCATAAATTGGGTCTGCAATTACAGAATTCACGTTCTTATAGAGAGAGTGAGAAAAGCCCTAGAAATTCAAGAATTCAAGCTGCCGAAACACATATTTTGAGTGGGATTTTGGCCAAACTTTCTTCTGGAAAGTTGTTCGTCTCCACGAGTAATATATCCTCACTGAACAGTTTGGCTATCCAGAAAATACAGCTTCTACAGTTTGTGAAAAACTGATTTTAGGTATGGTTTCTTGCTAAGCTAGGAATAGATTTAGTTTTTCTTGCTTTGCTACATGTTGATTGAGCTGTATAGATGTTTAATTAATGCTAGGAAGCCACCTAGGTGGTGTTGAATTGAAATACCTAGAGTTGGAAATTTGGGGCTTTATGTATTCTTTGGTTTATTTGATGTTATGTTGCTATGAAGATAACTTATCTTGTCTTTGTATTTGATTGCTATATTTGGTATGTATTTATGTGATATTTACTTGACATCTTGGAGGGGAATTGGTTGTGTAATGTATTAGTCTTGCATGGAATGTTAGTGACTTTGTGAAATTCTTGTTGGTTGGTGAAATTGTGATATTGTGGCTTGAGAAATGTGTTAAGGTGTATGGTTATGACCTATGTTATGTGAAGAAATTTATGGGAATTTAAAGTTATGAATTATGTGGGGTTTAAATGCATGACTTGAAAAAGGACACACCATGTGTTTGATGAAATGACTCACTGAACTTGCATAATGGAATCATGGCATTTGGCATAGTGTGATTCCTTGGAAGCATAGTGTGAGTTGGGCATTTGGTGTTGTGCATACTTGGTTACTCATGTCCTTCGGGGAAGGTCCGTAAAATGAGACATACTTGGTCACTCATGTCCTTCGGGGAAGGTCCGTAAAATGAGGCATACTTGGTTACTCATGTCCTTCGGGGAAGGTCCGTAAAATGAGGCATGGACATGGCATAGAGTTGACATGGCATGGAGTTGACATGGGTGTGGCATAGAGTTTGCATGTGTGAGTCATGCATAGTGTATTTGCATTGCATTAAATAACGGGAAGGAAAATTATATCTTGAAATTGTACACTTGCACATGCCACGTCCTAAATTTGTTGCTAGTATTAGTGAGTTATCATACCAGCAGTTGAGCTGACCCATTCGTGGGCAATACATTTCAGATGAGGCACCAGCTGCTTGAGACTTCTTTGAGTGTTGAAGAAAAAGGAAGGAAATGGATTTTGTAGAAGATTTGACCTTTGGGGGCATGTTTTGAATGTATGGGCATAAGCCCACTTTGTTGTATTTTATATTTAAACTTATGTAAATTGTAAACCTTAGGCCTTGGGCCATTTTAAAAAATGTGTGAGTTGGAACTCAATGAATGTATGATGTTTGATTTAAATGTATACTAGAGGTTACTTGATATTCGGGAGTTAAATATGCATTAAATGGAAGTGTTAGAAAATAGTGGATGCATGTTTAAGAGTTGATGGATTTTGATGCAATTATACCCATATATGTTGTGATTATTAGGTGATGAAAATACTTGGGAAAAACAAAAGAGACTATGTCGAATTTTTGGTAGAATCAAAGTGGGAAATAGGTGTGTAAATGACTTTTTAAAAGGAGTGAAAAAAAATGTCAAAATGGGGGTTTAGGAACCTTGAACAAGGGGGATAAAAATGGGAAGAAAATAGGGCTTAAAGGACTTGGAAAAAATTCAAAAAGGGAAAAATTGGTTGCAGCCATGAACAGTAACTTGAAAAATATCAGAAACTGCTCTCTGTGCTACAGTGTCGTGAACAGTTCAGGAACCAGCCCTAGCCGCCGCAGCATGCGCACCCCTCGCGCGTGCCTGCGCGCCGTGCGCCCAGCGCCCCACGCCGTGCCCCCGCGCCCCTGCCGCGCGCATGCTGCTGCTCACGCGCGCGCCCACTGCTGCCCATGCGCGCGCGCCCACTGTTGTCTTGCCTGCTGCCACCTGTTGTCCAACCCATGGGCAGCCATTGTTTTGACCATGTTTTGGCCATGTTATGACCTATTTTCCAAGGGCATTTTGAGGCCATTAAATCGTGAGTTTGACCCAAAATTTTGAGTTCATTTGAGACCATTTTAGGCCATTATATAAAGCCAAGTTGGGGCAATTTATGGGACACTTTTTAGGCATAGATTTCAAGGCCATGTTTGGCCATCCACTAGCGCCAACTTTGGGCTGATAGTGGGACAAGCATTTAATTTTAATCTTGCAAGAAAAATTTGAGGAATAATGCAGGAGATTTAATTTAAATTTAATTCATTGTCATTTATTTATTCCTTTTCTTTCATTCAGTCGCTCCCTGGGTTCGTGGAAATCCGGGGCGTGACATCTTTAGTATTCCAACTCCACTTTAGGCAATCCTTTATGAGGTGCCCGGTCTACCCACATTTATAGCAAGCCCCAGTAAGACATCGGCAGTCCCCGGAATGGTATTTCTGGCAGGTGAGGCATAGCGGGGTCTCTGAAGTCTTTTGACTAGCGTTACCCCCTTCATTCACAGAACTTGTACTCTTTGCCCCAGTCTTTGTCCTCTTCATTTCCTGAAAAGTGGTGCCAGTTTTATTCTTGTCCTTCTTTTGAGTTAAGGCATTAATCGCTTTTTCAAAAATCTTGGCACGGTTCACCACTTCATTATATGTTGGGAGCTCAAAGGACTGAAGTCTATACCTAATGTCGTCCCTGAGGCCACTCTCAAATTTTATGGCCTTTAGATCCTCTGTAGCAATGGTGTGGGGC
The DNA here is from genome assembly GCA_008638375.1 of Nyssa sinensis. Taxonomy (NCBI): domain Eukaryota; kingdom Viridiplantae; phylum Streptophyta; class Magnoliopsida; order Cornales; family Nyssaceae; genus Nyssa; species Nyssa sinensis. The sequence continues at coordinate 28,757,225 of CM018041.1, read as the reverse complement.
AAAAAGTGAGACAACTTCATAAATTTGGCTTCATATTGTTCCACTGTCATGTTCCCTTGGTTAAGGGTTGCAAACTTGGCTATTTTTGCATTCCTGGTTGATCATGGAAAGTACCTGTCATAAAAGACTTCTAGGAATCGTGCCCAAGTCATGTGGGGTTCCCTCTCCTTCTCCAGGATCCACCAACTGTATGTTGCATCCTTGAAAGTGAAGGCAGCAAAGGAGACCTTCTGCTCCTCAGTACATGGCAGAACGGTAAAGATCCACTCCATCTCTTGGACCCACGCCTCGGCGTCGATCGTGGACTCAAGTCCATCAAACCTCAGCAGTTTGAAGCTTTGGAACGTCTTGTGCATGGTAGTGTTCCTGGCCTCTACGAGCTGTCCCTGGTCTTGAGGTGGCCCGAGATTTGGTGTCTGCTGCCTTACATAGGTCTGGGCTTGGACATTATTCATGGTCCAAGCCATCGTTTCCAGGATCTGCTCAACCCTGTCTAATCTCTCGCTAGGATTTCCTGCATTCCTCCGTGTGTTCACCATTATCTCTGTTACAAAAGAAAAACAATTATTAGTTTATCTTCATGTACCATAATTTATAAGGTTATATCTATTTACCTTGTGATTTGAAAAATTAATTTGGTTTATCTTTTTCAAATAGGTAGCAGGTTTCATAGCCTACGTTTACTTCAAATTTTTAGACTCTATTTCTTCTACTCTACCGCGGGTCCCATTACCTTCATATCGGATCATGTACTTCAGATTATTTACTTCACATACCGCGGGTCCCATACCCCGCCTTCCTATCCGATCATATACTTCTAGTATTTACTTCACGTATCCGCAGGTACAATATCCCGCATTCCTATCAAATCATGTACTTTAGATTATTTACTTCACGTATCTGCGAGTCCTATACCCCGCCTTCAGATCACGTACTTCAAATCATTTACTTCAAATCTCTTAATAGCTCATTTGTTATTCTTCAATTTCTTAGGTAGCCTATGTAATACCCCGACTCGAGAATGTCGGGTAATGAGGCACGTTTTACAAGGTTATGAAAAAAATGAGTGTAAATATTATGCCCTTAAGAATATGATAAATTAATTTAATGTAATTAATTTATTAATATGAGAAATTAAGTATTAGTTACAATTAATATAAAATGTGATGATTAATTTATAAAATATAATTAATTGAATAACTAATTTATTAATTAATTAAACATAAGAAATTGATTAAATATATATATATATATGTGTGTGTGTGTGTGTGTACATAGAACCGTGAGGGTGTGTGAGTGTGTGATATATTATATATATACATGGAGGAGACATGAAGTTAAGGAAGGTAAGGTGCCTATGTACAAAATATATATGTTATATGCTATTAGGTGAAGAGGAATGGGAGAAGGGATGGCCCAAATCAGAAAGTATGGGAGGTATGGCTGTTGATTCGATGAGGTAAGGGAGTGAAGTGATGGCCAACAAATCTCTTATATACACATATACATATATTGTATACAACCCCATGTCACACGGATAAAAAGAGAGAGGGAGAGAGAGAGAGAGAGAGAGAGAGAGAGTTTTGGAAAGAGAGAGAAGAAAAACTGAAGAGGAGAAGAAGGGAAGGAAACCAAAAGAAAAGAGGAGAGAAACCGACTCAAAAAAAAGGTAAACCCATGAAAACTCTTAAATTTCTCTCTCTAGAAATATGCATGAATAGAAACTGTTTGAAGCTTAGTTATGCATGTATAATGTTAGATATGTGTTTTAGAGTTGATTTAGCATGAAATTAGGATATGAAAACAAACAAAAAACATGTAACCCAACAGAGGTCGCTATTGAAGACCTTGTTTGAACCAGATTTGATTTCATCATCACCAAACTGTGTTTGGTGTATAGGGACTTCAAGTAAACATGATAAGTATCCCAAAAACATAAATTCGCGACCAAAAACTACAAGAAATGGCCTCCAAACATTGACTTGCAGGTACGGGTTTCAAAACCCAACCTCACAAATCTACCTTTAAATCCATTTTTTTGAATGGGAAATAAAACCCCATGAAGAGGGGATCACAATGAAACAAATCCCAAGGATTTTGGCTAAGAAATAAGCATTTAGGACCGAGATACAGGTTTGATTATCAAACCTTCAAACGAGCTAATGAGACCTTTTTGATCCTTCAAATAAATGCCAAAACAATCTATGATGTTTTAGGAACGTTTTGGAGTAAAAACTGTCACTACCCGAAACCCACCCCGTGCGGATTACCGGATCGCGACCGCCGCCCCGAGACCCGAAGGCCCCGAGATAAGGCTCGCATCTGCAGCAGTATCGAATAGATGTGCTACACATGATTGCGGAAGCGTGAAAAACTTTTTCTTTTCTTTTCTCATTTTTTTTTATTTTTTATTATGCACATCCGTCCGATACTGCTGTTCCATACATAGCATACATGGTTACACATTCAGAGTATAAAGAAAACTTAAAGACTTCATACATCGATACAATACATATTCAGTTTCCCTGAGGGCTTATTACATATTCTTACCCTGTCTATTAATACAAAACGTACTACTAATGTTCATAGGTTCTTCAAAAGAAACTACTTAAACGTATCCTTCCAAAAACAGCTAGACTCATCGTCGTTGTCCTTAAGACCCTGTCTGCTGCATTACCTGAAAGGGGGGTCCGAACAAAGTCCGGGTAAGCTAATCTAAGCTTGTGAGCAATTCCAGTGTTCGTCATGGAGTTTTCAATTAGCAGTGGTTTTTAGTACATAAGAGTTGTAAAACATTCACTGCCAATTGCTTATACAATTTAGAATACAGAGTACATGCATTCTTAAAACAAATAGCTTTCAAACATTTTAAGTATTCAAGCTATACTTATACTTTTGTCAAATGGAGTATATAACTCGAAACATATGCATTTCATAACAGATAGCTTTGAAACATTTAAAGTATTCAAGCTAAACTCGTACTTCGTCAAATAGAGTATATAACTCAAAACATATGCATTTCAAATAGCTTGAAAACATTTAAGATATCCAAGCGAAACTCGTACTTCATCAAATAGAGTATATAACTTTAAATCACATCAATATGTATTTTGAAAATGAGGGTAAAACATGCTTTCATTTCCAAAATCACTTGTCATCTTTTCTCTTTAATTAGGTGGAATCTGTTTCGAACCAGACTCCCATTTTACTGCCAATACTGTCGATCTCATTTGCCTGGGGGATTAGATCCTGCTACCGGGCATTTACTGTTGAATCCCAAAGGATTTCAACCTTCATAGGGGGTGGTACTTAGTACCGTTTATCTTGTAAAACATTTATCACATAACTTCTTCAATAGATACTTTCATGAATATTTAAAACATGAAATGTATAATTTCTACAATAGGGCTTCAAATACTTGTAATAATCAAATTCAGGATATTTAACACAATTTGGCATTTAAAACTTTAGACATGCTGAAATATGTTTTAAGAAAACTATGATAGATACCAATCACTGAGCATGTCATGATAGAGTTATAAAACAGTACAATTAAAAGCTGAATCATGTAAATACTGAATTTGAAACTTCAAATACTTCACATCTTTGAACTTAAAACTTTTTTCAAATCCATGGAGTTAAATCTCCAATTCAAACACAGGGTTACTCACATTGATTCTTTAGGGTTAGTGCTAAAATGTGCTTTCCCACTTTCCTTGTAGTTCCTAAGAACAATTCATAAACACCTCATCAACTTCACATTCATTGTAATATCATCTCGATATTCCTTAACTTATGCTTAAATCGTATTAGATCCTAAAACGATTTCATAATTTCATAGGTACTTAATTTAACTCGTACTTGTAACCTATGACATAATTTAATGTGTTAGAAATTGAATTTATTTCAATTTATACTCTTCTGGGAGCTCCATTAACTTTAATTTAAAGTTATTTATTTGACATGTTTACGTGTCGTGTCTTTTCGTATTTCATTTCTCGTACTTGCCTCAGTTTAGTTCTTTGGCAATATTTCAGTTCATAGTCATCTAACAGATGCTATTCATCAAATTTTATGTCTTTTTATTTTAGACATTTCTTTTGGTCGAATAGACTCTACCATTGAGTCCAGAGTGTCGAAGAAAGTCGGTTTAGGCTTTCCTAACATTTAATTCGGACTGTTATATGTAAAAGGACAAAATGGTCATTTACCATTTTACGTGTCACATTTTTCTGTACGTCGTTTCGTAATTTGGACTCCATTTTTGAGTCCGGGATGTCAAAGAAAGTCAGTTTAGACCTTCCCTGATTCTAATTTGGCTTTTGAGGTACTAGGGGTAATTTGGTCATTTTATCCCCTTACGTGTCTTTATTTTTCGGGACCCCATTTCGTGTTGTGGACCTCACCATTGGACTCAGAAGGTCCAAGATAGTAAGAATACACTAATAACTTGTAAATTTTGGTTAAAGGGTATTTTGGTCATTTACTCCCTTATTGGCTTTATTTTTCGGGCCCTGTCTGTAGAGACTTGAAAAAAATAATAATAATAATAAAATAAAATATAGGGAATATAAAATGGGACCCGAACGAGGCATAAAAATATTTATAAAATATTTAATATGGTAAGTTGAAAAAAAAAAAAAAGAGATAAAAAAAAGGGGAGTGTCGGCAGCCTTGGGAGGGGCATTGTAATGTGTGGTGTGTGTTTGAGTGAAGAGGGAGAAACTAAAAGAAGAAACCATGAGATAGAGAAAAATGGGGAAACAGGGGAGGTCGCGTGAGAACAGGGGAAGAGAAGAAAAGAAGAAAAGAGAGAAAGAAAGAAGAGAGAAAGGAAAGGGGGTGAGGCGGCGGTGGTCGCGAGAGAGAAACGGACGGGGCGACGGAGTGGCGATGGGTTTGGCTTTCTTGGGGGCGATTGGGGCTGTGATATCTCGGTTTTGTCGGTGGCTACGGTGACGACTTGATTGAATCGGAAAGGGGGGACAGGTTTTATCTCCATCTTTTTCTTTTCCGTTTTGGTTGCTGTGATGAATTGGAGTTGTTGAAGCTGGGATTTTGTGGAGATGGAGGAGAGACGGAAGACAGCAGTGGTGGCGGCAGTAACGGTGCAGCAGAGGCGCGACCTTGTTCCTCGCGGCTGCAGTTTATGTACACAGAGGCCATTAGTTCCATGACTGTTTTCCTGATTGATTCAGCCGAAACCGATGAACAAGCCGTGAGGAGGAGACAATGGCGGTAGTGGCGCAACAGGGATATATATATATATATACATCTCTGTGTGTGTAGCGATGTAGGGAATTTCGTTGGTTCAGCTGATTCACTAAGCTACTGTTGTAAAACTCCTTACGGCAGTAGCGGTGCGGTAGAGTGTAGCATTGTGACAGGTATGGCGGAGCTGTAACAGCGTGTTGGTGTTGGGTTGGTTCGAATTAGGTAGCGGTGCAGAGATATGTATATATATATATATATATATATATTTGGTTGTGTTGTGTAGCAGTGTGATGGTGTTTTGTGGATCTGTAATGTTGAGGTGTGATTTGGTGTTAGTAGTGATGTTAGGATTGAAGGAGATGAGAATGGGAATGTAAGCTATTGTATTCCGCCATTGGGAAGTTGTTTGCACAGGAATAGGGGATTTTGCAGGCCAATATATGTGTATGTATATACCTGTGTGCGTGTTGGTGTAGCAGCTCGGAATTGTGTGTGGCAGTTGCAGGGGAAGCTGCTACAGGATTTTGGGTAAAGGCGTTAGAGTTGATAAATTTGTGGCAGCATGTTTGGAGAAGAAGAGAACAGCAGAGCAACAGTTGCTATGCTTCGACAGCAGCAGCAGCACACAACAATAAGGAAGTTTGTTGATCTAGTTGGGCAAATTGAACCCCGACCAGTTGTTTATTTTCTTGAGGTTCTAAAGGATGATAAGGCTCTTGATTAAATCAATCTGGGTAAAAGGAAGCAGATCTTTGGGGGGGGGGGGATATATGTAGATATATGTGTGTATTTATTGGAGCAGGGGAGACAGAAGTGTTGAGTGGAATTTTGGAGGAATTCCTATGCGATTGATTTTGATTTAGGAGATATTTGATGATGACAATGCTTCCTACAGTGAAGGATGACTATGAGAAGCTACCGAGATGTTTATTAATAGGTCATAGTTGCTAGCAGAATTATTTGAGGAGATTGTCCAGGTAGATCTTGAGGTGTTGTGTAGCGGTTTATTTACGGAATCCAAATGAGGTATGGCCATCCTTCGGGATGTTGTTATCTGTTATGATGGCACGGTGAGGAATGTATGTAGTAATTCGATTATCCAATTTGAGTATGGGGTCAAGGCTGAAGAAGCTGATGAAACTGGATTTAAAATGGTTGGCCGACTCGATCAACCTGCCGGTGTGTTTTCTTCTACTTCCGAACTGTGGACTAAAGACGAACTTGGTTGACTGGACTACTTAGTGGACACAGCTTCGTGGGGTTGAGATAACCCGATCAGGTATGGTACTTTACTAAGTAAGGAATAGAATTAAATTAGGATTGATGTGCGTATTGCTTGAATGTTTTTTGTGCTTGTCTGTTGATAGAAGATCACATAGGAATGATTGCTTCTTTGAGTGGATTGTTTATATGTTTCTATGTTCTTTATGATTATTTGGGAGTTGTGATTTACTTCTTGAATAGTCATCATATGTGATTTACATTTCAGAAGGATTGTTGATATTGTGACATGTGGAATTGCGTAAGTGTTGAGATTGATCGAGCATGACGCATAGATTTGAAACCTTGTGATTTAAATGCTATTTGTTGATCTTAATTGTGATGCATTATTTAAAGCATGTTGCATATGCTTGTGAAAGTGATGTTTCATTTGAACTGTATTATTGCATGATGAAATCATGGCATATTGGCATTGTGTGATTCCTTGAAAGCATAGTGTGGGTCAGCACGAGGTGCTGGTGCATTATGAAGGGCGTAGGTCCTGTGGTGAAAAACCCAAAATTGGCCATTAGGTACTCGCAAGCCTACGGGGTCCGGACCGTAAAGCGAGACATATATTGGTACTTGCATGCCAACGGGGAAGAACCGTGAAGCGAGACATGGGTGTGACATTGAGATGCATGGGTGTCACGCATGTTGCCTGTGCATTGTGTTGATGAATTTGTGAACGTGATATAGGGTTTTATACAGATGTGTAGTTTGTATATTGCCATCATATTGTATGCATGATTAGGGAGGCATGTAGATATACCTGTACACTTGCACATGCCACGTCTTAATTTTGTTCCTTGCATTAGTATTGTATCATACCAACATGTTGGCGCTGACCCATTCGTGGGCACAGGTTTCAGATAAAGCCCCTGGTACGCGGGACTTGATGAAGTCTTGGAGAAAAGAGAGGAAGTGAATTGGGAAGAATATTTGGCCCCTTGGGGCGTATTTTGATATTAATGGAAATAGCATTGTATATTGTAATAAATATGGAATTTGTGATCTTTTAGTTTAAATGTAGGAGTAGATGTGATGGATTGTATAAGTAGGCGATGTATATTTAACTTTGATAAAGTTGTGGCCATCGAGTGAGGATGGATTGTGACTGTTTGTATATATATATGATGTATTGTGTTTATCAGGGGGAAAAAGGTTCGAAAAACAAAGGAGGTTCTGCCGAAATTTTTGTAAAACGGGAATGTATGTGTATTGATGGATGTATAGTTATGTTAGTGGAATAGGCATGTATCTATATTAGTTAAATCGGTATTCATTTATTTATCTCAGAAAAAAAAAATTCGTTAAATATTTATTTATTTATTTACTCGTCTATTCATTTTATTTATTTTCTTCCTTTAGTCGCGTCCCCGGGTTCGGTCGGGAATTCGGGGCGTGACACTGTCTCGTAAAACGGACCCTACCATTAGTCTCAGAATATCCAAAATAGTAAGGATACACTATTCATATGTTTAATTTGGACTTCATTTGCTCTATTTATGCCACAAGGGCAAAATAGTAATTTAACTTTATTTATTAAATAATTAAATTAATTATTTAATTATTTTTCCAGGGGTCTAAATGTATAAATTTTCCCTCAGTTGGGCCTCAGTATAATTTTTCTAAAGCCCAGGGGTCAATCCGTAAATATAGGAAGTCATGGTTTATTTTATTTTAAATAAAACAGAAAACCAGAGGGTTCGGTCCAAGTATAAGTGAACCGGTCTGGTTGGTTTATTTACATGTGGCTGACGTCATGATGACGTCAGCCCTAGCGTCCATTTATTTAAACCGACATTCAAAACGTCGCCGTTCCATTTAATCGGTGACAAGCCCAGAGGCTGCCACCTGTCCGAGTCGACCCAGCCTTATTTTAAAAACCGAGTTGACTCGTCTTCATCTTCCCCACGAGACCCACTGAAAACCCTAGTTTCCGAATTCCATTTCTTCCTATTTCGTGCAGTTTGGATCCATGGATCCTTACTGTTTTTGTCCCAAAATGTTCCTAAGGTATAAAAGACCAACTTGGCATTCATTTTAGACTTTAAGGCCCCTTCATATGTTCGGTTTAGGACATGATAACCCGAACTGTAATTCGGTCATACATGCTCATTTCTGAGCCAAATCACTTACGGTTTGTTCCATAATGATCCTCTATCCATGAGGTTTCAGTTTTCATTCAAAGAAATAGATTAAAACATGAGTTACAAGGTTTGGGGTGTAAACCCGTAACCTGCAACTTGGTGTTTGAGGGTCATTTTTTGAGCTTTTAGGTCTCGGTCATAGGTTTTTAGCATGCTCATAATATCTACTTTAAGTCTTGATAAGCCAAATCAAGCTTTAAGGAAGTCAATTCAGACCTGCCATGGGCAAGGTCTTCAATGGAGATTTTTCGTGGGTTTCATGTTTTCAGTCGTTTTCATAGCCCATTTTCATGCCTAATACATGTCTAGATATACATTTAAGCATTATATATACAAATCATAACCTAATCTCTTAACACATGCAAAATATTCTAGAGAGAGAATTTTAAAAGTTTTGGTGGGTTCACCTTTCACCACTAATTTCTCTTTCTTTCTTGCTTTAAAACTCTTCTTCTCTTCTCCTCAGTTCTTCCTCTTTTGGTTTCTTTCGTGAGAGAACAACATGCTTTGCATGTTTTGGTTTTTAAAGCAAGGATAACCGACCTCTCTCTCTCCTCATTTTCTCTCTCTACTATTCTCTCTCTCTTCTTTCTGATTGTAGCCCTACACTAGCCCTCACTTCTCATCAATTTTGCTTTTTCTCTTTTCTTCTTTGCATTAAATTTCACAAGATATTTATACATATAATATGCACATATATATACATATACACATATATACAAGACAACACACACACACACACCAGCCGACACACACCAGCCGACACACACACACCATTCACACCTGTTCACACCTTTTTCATATATATATATACTTGCATACATACATGCTTCCATACACATACATATATATTTCACTTTATACATATATATATATATATATATATATATATTACTTAATTAATATATATAACATTTCTTTACTTTAATTAATTAATAATTAAATTAATTAATTATTTTTTGTAAATTCTCGTAATACGTGTCATATGACTCGGTATCCCAAGTCGGGATATTACAAAAACAGTAGGGTTCCATTGAGCAAAAATCCACGAAAATGAAAAACATGAAAAACCTGCAACTAGGGCAACACTGGGGAAGAAATGGAGGAGAAGATGAACAGCGACGATTCGGGTTGGGTCAAAACGGGTCAAATCGGTCTCGGGTCAGAACCCGACCCATCGCATAAAACGGTTAAGTGGGACGGTGTCGTTTTGCCTTATGTTTTTAAATTTTTAAATCATTAGGGCTGACATCATCATGATGTCAGCATCACGCAATAAACCCAACCTGACCAGATTGGTTCAATTAAAACTGGACCGGTTCACTTGGAATGTAACTGAACCCACTAGTTCAGTCCGGAAGTTTGCAAAAATTATATTTTGACCCCAGAACTTCTGAAAATTTACACTGTGGCCCAACTGAGGGAGATTTTATGCAATTAGACCCCTGGAAAAATAATTAAATAATTAATTTAATTATTTAATAAATAAAGTTAAATTACTATTTTGCCCTTGGGTCATAAATGGAGTAAATAAAGTCCAAATTAAACAAATGAATAGTGTATCCTTACTATCTTGGATATTCTGAGACTAATGGTAGGGTCTGTTTTGCGAGACGGGGTCACAAAAAATAAAGACACGTAAAGGGATAAATGACCAAAATACCATTTGTTCAAAATAAACAAGTTATTAGTGTATTCTTACTATCTTGGACCTTCTGAGTCCAATGGTGAGGTCCACGACACGAGATGAGGTCCCGAACATAAAGACACGTAAAGAGGTAAAATGACCAAATTATCCCTAGTACCTCAAAAGCCAAATTAAAACTAGGGAAAGTCTAAATTAACTTTCTTTGACATCCCGGACTCAATAATGAAGTCCAAATTACGAAACGAAGTATGAAAAAATATGACACGTAAATAGGTAAAATGACCATTTTGCCCTTTTACATACAAAAGTCCAAATTAACTTTTAGGAAAGCCTAAACTGACTTTCTTCGACGCTCTGGGCTCAATGGTAGAGTCTATTCGACCAAAAGAAATGTCTAAAATAAAAAGACCTAAAATTTGTTGAATAGCATCTGTCAGATGACTATAAATTAAAGTAATGCCAAAGTGCTAATCTAAGGCATATACGAGGAAATGAAATACGAAAGACACGACACGTAAACATGTGAAGTAAAGTACGAGAAGACGCGACGCGTTAACATATCAAGTAAATAACTTTAATTTAAAGTTAATAGAGCTACCAGAAGAGTATAAATTGAAATGAATTAAATTCCTAACACATTAAATTGTGTCATAGGATAAGAGTACGAGTTAAGGTAAGTACATATGAATTTATGAAATCGTTTTAGGATCTAATACGATTTAAGCGTAAGTTAAGAAATATCGAGATGATATTACAATGAATGTGAAGTTGATGAGATATTTATGAATTTTTCTTAGGAACTACAAAGGAAGTGGGAAAGCGCATTATTAGCACTAACCCTAAAGAACCAAGGTGAGTAACCCTGTATTTGAAGTGGAGATTTAACTCCATGGATTTGAAAAGGTTTTAAATGCAAAGATATGAAGTGTTTGAAATCTCAAATTCAGTATTTACATGATTCAGTTTTAAATTATTCTGTTTTATAAACTCTATTATGACATGCTTAGTGAATGGATTCTACCATAGTTTTCTTCAAACATATTTCAGCATGTCTAAAGTTTTAAATGCCAAATTATGTAAAGTGTTCTGATTTTGTTATATCAAATGTTTAAAGGATTTGTTATGGAATTATGTACATGATGTTTTAAATGTTCATGAGAAGCACCTATTTGAAGAAATCATGTATTAAATGTATTTGAATGTAAGAAAAATTGTGCCTAAGCACCATGGGTTTTTGGTTAGGTTGTACGGAACTCAGCCGACTTTTTAAATAACAGATTCTTGGGTTGTACGGAACTCGATTAATCTGTAAAAATATGATGGGATTTTGGGTTGCACGGAACTCAATTTACTATCAAAATGCCAGGTAGCAGGATCTAATCCCCCAGGCATGAGATACCTCTGAGGAACCCTATCTGTTCTGTCAAGAAATGAGTCTTACCTACCTTTTAGGGACCAGGAAGACGATCTTGATCGGTTCAGTTAGGTTATCTCCATTTATACGTAATATGGGAGTTCGGTTCGAAACGGATTCCACTAATGAAAGAGATAAGATGACAAATGAGTTTGAAAATGGAAGCAGGTTTTACCTTCATTTTCAATATGCATATGTTTTGAGTTTTATATACTCTATTTAAGAAATACATGTTATGTTATATGTTTTGAAGTTTATATGAAGAAGTATATGTTAGCTTGAATACTTTTAAATGTTTCAAAGCTATCTGTTTTATGAAATGCATATGTTTTGAGTTATATACTCTATTTGACGAAGTACGAGTTTAGCTTGAATACTTTAAATGTTTCGAAGCTATCTGTTTTAAGAAATGCATATGTTCTATGTTCAAGTATACGAGTAATTGGCAGTGAATGTTTTACAAACTCTTATGTACTAAAAACCACTGCTAATTAAAATCCCATGACGAATACTGGAATTGCTCACAAGCTTAGATTAGCTTACCCGGACTTTGTTCGGATCCCCCTTTCAGGTGATTGACAATAGGGCTGATTTGAAGACGATGAGGATGAGCCTAGCTGTTTTTGGAAGGGACATCTAAGTAGTTCTTTTGTTAAGTATCATAAACTTAAGATGTAACCTTTGTTTTAGTAAGGTAGTGAACTGTTATGTATTAAGCCCCAAGGGGAAGCTGAACATGTATCTATTATAAAAGCCTTTAAGTTTTTAGTTATGCTCTGAATGTATGATCTTGTGTACCATTGTGAATAGCGGCAGTATCGGACGGATGTGCAAATTTTAAAATGAGAAAAGAAAAGAAAAAGTTTTTCACGCTTCCGCAACCACATGAAGCACATCTATTCGATACCGCTGCAGATGCGAGCCTTGTCCCGAGGCCTTTGGGTCTTGGGGCGGCGGTCGCGACTCGAGATCCGTATAGGGTGGGTTTCGGGTCGTGACAGCCTAAGACCTACCTAAACTTATAGTTCTGTTGCCAGTCCCTCTAGTGTCACTTAAGTTTTTTTTTTTTTTAAGTCAACCTAGAGCTCTGATACTACTCTATCACGACCCTGAAACCCACCCCGAGCAGATTTAGGAAATCGCGACTGCCACCCTTCGGCCCGTGGACCGTCGGGAAAGGCTCAAGTAAGTAAGCAGCGGTGTCGAATAGCGGTGCGGTACAGCAAGGATTGGCAATTACGGAAGCATGAAATTTTTTTTTTTTTTTTACATCACGCCCGCCCGATACTATCACTTCTTCTTCTTCTTCGGAGCAGTAAACAAATATTATACATTCAGAGGATATTAAAAATTTTAAAGTTTTATATAATACATATTTGTTTGCCCCTCGAGGCTTAAGTACATAATGGTCCACAATTACTACAACAAAATTCGACCAACTATAGGTCATAATATTTTCAAAAGTCCTTGATCATAATGGAGCTGCTAATCGTTAGTCCTCAAATTGGGCAAGACTCCCATTCATCATTAATACCTGAAAAATGTTGGGATAATGGGGTGAGCATCAATAAGCCCAGTGAGTAATTCCAGTACCTTGTCATGGGTTTTCAATTGGTAGTGGGTTAGTGATAAGAAAAAGTTCATATAAACATACACTACCAATTGTACATATACTTCAAATAAAGAATACAGAATTCTTCAAAAACAGATAGCGTGAAGCATACAAGGCATTCAAGCTAGGCACATATTTCAATAATCACAGGATACAGAAATCTTCAAATCACATAGCATGATGCATTTTAAAGCATTCAATAAAGCATTTAATATGCAACAGTATTTGTGAACATGTGCAGGATGGCCCTTTGGAAGCCATTGAAATATTGAAACCCTTTCCATGAAAATAGGAGGATGCAATTTCTTCTTCTTTAAACTAGGAGGTCGTATAAAACCTAATTCATGTAAATGAGGGCTTAAAAACCTGCTACCATTTAAAAACGTTTCATATTCTCACTTTTTAACAGGAGGATCCATTTTGAACTAGACCCTAGTTTTACTTCTGAGAGATCTCATGCTTGGGGGATCAAATCCTACTACTAGACATCTACAGGATTGAGAACCCGAAGGGAACTCAATAATTTTGATGCTTATGCATCCTTATCTTGTAAAATGGAGGCTTTTAAAACATTTATTTACCTCCCTGGAGATACCTTTTTAAGGCATCTAAAAACTTCTTAATTCTTCAATGATGCTTTTCAAAGAGCATTGAAAACATGGTTTTTCAAGAAATGCTTTTTATGAGCACTTAAAAATATGGCTTCTTCAATAAATGCTTTTCATGTAGAATTAAAAACATGGCTTCAATGAAAGAATGAGTTTTCGTGAGTGTTTAAACCATGGACAATTTAACGGAGTTTTTAAATGCTTGGAGGAGAATACTTGAAACATTTAACACATGAGCTTCAGAAATTTAAATCACGATGTACAGGAGTTTATTAAAGCATAGATAGAGTAAAAGCATTTATATCAAGAGGCATTTAATAAAATTAACATTTATATAGACATACAGAAAGCAACGTATCATTTTTCAGAAGTATCCAAAAGTAAATTTGCACGCCATGTTAGAATTTATAAATGAAACGACAGTACATTGAAACATAAAGCATATAAATAAGAGAATTTAAGTTTAAAAATACTACAGATATTTTCATAAAAACACTTCAAAATATTTGAACTTCAGATTACTTCAGAATCCATGGAGATTAAAAACCTCCACTTCAAAGTACAGGATTACTCACCTTAATCCCCTAGGTTGGCGCTACTGGTGGGCTTTTCCTTTTCCCTTGTAATTCCTACAAATCAAATTCACCAAGACTTCAATTAATTCCTCATTTACTTCAAATCATTCCTAAATTGATGCTCTTCGTTTACTTTTAGGCCCGACGTATGCTAGTCTCCTAGGATTGATCTTATACCTTTTTAACCGGCCTACTCGTAGTAATTAAATAAATTTTATTTTTTTCACGTGACTTATTTTTTGGTACTTAATTTGGTATTATGGACCTCACCATTGGATCCGAAACGTCAAAAAAAGTCAATTTAGACCCTCTCGGCTTCTTATTTGGCTTCGAGCATATTAGGGGTAATTTAGTAATTTACACTTTTCCGTGTCTTAATTTTTCGGAGTCTCGTTTCACAAAATAGATCTCGCCATTTAGTCTAGAATGCCTGAAATAGTCAAAATACACTATCTTCTTAATTTATTTGGAGTTCATGCTATTTTACTATTATTAAATTAATTAAATTATTTTAATTTAATTAATTATACAATTATATATTATATATTATTTATGGCATAATTATTCAATGACAGCAGCGGTGGCTCAGTGGCTTGGGGGTGGGTTTTAGGGTTTCGGCTTGCTAGTGATCGTGGGTTCGAACCCCAAAGGCGCAGCCCCTTTATTTTTTTCTAATTTTTCCCAAGCCAAACAGTGGACAAGGGACAAATCAGGGATACGTTATCCTGTTTCATACGCAACTATCAATTTAAATTTGTTATCTCCGTAGCCAAACAACCTCATTTTAGTTTTAAAAATTAAAACATAACCCCCAAAACGATGTCCCACTTATACCATTTGTGCGATGGGTCGGGTCCAAGACCCGAACCCAAATCTGACCCGAGACCGACCCAACACTATTCATCTTCTTCCCCCCTTCGCCCCCCCGTGTTGCCTTAATTCTTGTTTTATTTTTTCTTCAATTTTGTGATGTTTTGGAACATGTTTCTCTCTATTCTTGGATGATATGGATCACTGGGTGTTCGAGCAACACTTTAGCATTCATTTGAAAGCTTGAATTGAGCTCTAGGGGTCATGTTGGGTTAGATAGTCTAGGGTTGCAACTAGTTCGTAAACCCCCATTTCATCACCAAATCTAGTGGGGTTTGGCTCAACATGACCGTCATGACATGGGGATTCAATCCCCATTCCAAAAACATGGGTTAGGAGTTTAATGCAAAGGTTGGGTTTCAAACCCGAAACCTGCAACACCAAATTTTAGAGGCTTTCTTTGGGTTTCTAGGTCGCAGACCACTATTTTCCTAACCCTCACAACATCTAGGTCAGGTCTAAACAAGCCAAAATCAGTTTGGTTTGGGTTGGTTCAAACCTGCTCCAACAAAGGTCCTTTAATAGCGGTTGTGCAATGTTCTTGCATTCTATGCCCTCTTGGTTAGCCCCTTTTCATCTATTTTCATCCTCTTCTATATTAAGATGCATGCATGCAAAAAATTAAACCCCAAAACAGCTTGCACATAAGAAGTTTTTTTTTTTTAGAAAGAGAAAAATATAGGTTTTGTGTGTTTACCCCCTTAAACAGTGGTGTCTCCCCTTTTTGGTGGCTTGAATACTAATCCTCTAGGGTTCTTTAGGCAGTCACGGCTTCCCCTTCCTTCTTCTTCCTCTTCTCCTTTCTTCTTCACTCTTTTTCTCTCTAACTCACTCTCTCTCTCTACTTTCTCTCTCTAGTTGCACTCACTTACACAATCCTCTCGCTTTTCTGTACTCATACACTCCATGCTTCTGATTTCTGAATCCCCCTCCTCACTTCACACACGCAACACATATAAATATATCATATATCTTATTTATTTTATTTAAAAATAATACTTTTGTTGCATGAAAGGCCATTGGCCAATTTGGGAGGTGGGGCTCTATTTTAATATGTATATATACATATAATTTGTAATATAAGACACAAAAAGTAGGCAGCCCAAGTGGTAATCTTTTTGGGCTTTAAAACTTACCTGTTTTGGGTCAAGGGTTCAAAACCCCTTGGCCTCACTTTTGTTTCCCATTTTTGCTATTTTTTTCATTAGGCCTTGTTTGGCAATTAATTGTTTGTTTTTAACTTTTGCATTATTTTCTCTTTTGTGATTTTAAATGTTATACTCACTCCTTCATGTATCGATTTTATAAACATTAACCTTAGATTATTTCTCCTCAGAATTAACCTCGTTATTTAAGGTCTCAAAACTATTTTCAGAATCATAATTTGTTTCCCGATTAAATTTCTTAATTATTCTTTTTTAAGGTCACTAATTAATAATTAGTGACTTAATTATCCTTTAATCGGGTCGGAGTGTTACATTTTGGGTCTCTTGGTCTCCTTTTTACTTCCAAACCTTAGGAAATCACAAGTACCATGCATGCACTCCAAACTTGTTAAACAATATGCAACTACAATGTTTTTCTTAAAGAAAGAAACTTAAGTATTTTAAGGTTTTTGATTTTTATACCTTCAACAATAAAGTTTTCCTCTTTCTTAGCTTAGTTTGGAGCTTCCTAAGCCTCTTAGAGTCTGCCTCAAGTTTCCCTTCTCTCCCTTTCTTCTTCCTCTTCCTTCTTCCTTCTCTCTCTCTCTCTCTCTCTCTCTCTCTCTCTCTAGCCTCACACACACACACATGTATTTGGTTTATTTCTATCTCACGCATAATGTGTGTGTGTGTGTGTATACACTTATGCATAAATATTTATATATTTAATTTGGTGAGGTGAGGTGGGATTTTATATAGCATATATATATATATATATATATCTTGTAAGATATATATATATATAGCACAAAAGTGCTTGTAACCCAACTGATTGATTTTTTGGGCATAAGTTTCTTTCTTAATTTTTGTCTTGGGTTCAAGACCTTAGGCCAACATTTTTTATCCTATTTCTCATCTTTTTCCTTCTTATGTCTTGTTTGGAATTTTGCATATTTTATCCTATTTTTTCTTTTTGCATTATTTTTATTTTTCTTCTTATGTACTTGTATTTTTTACTTACTTCCTTCACGTGTCGATTTCATAATCGAAGTCCTATTATTTTTTGTAGATTTTTTTTTCTTGGTCTAGTTTTCGTAATTATCAGTTTGCCTAATATTTAATTAGTGATTTAATTATTAATAACTGGGTTGGAGTGTTATATTCTCCCCTCCTTAAAAGAGTTTTGTCCTCAAAACTGGGACATTCATATTTAGGGAGTCTATCCTCTTTTCTTATTAATTTCATTAACCTGATTTCTTTTAATTTGTCCTTACCCTATCAGGGTCTACTTGTCACTTACTCAAGAGTCCTCACATTTCTGATATATCATCAATTCGCCTGGAGTCTCAAACTCTCCATGTCACTATCCTTTAATTCTTCTATAAACTATCTCTTCTTTAGCTTTATTGTCAGCTCCACCGACTTTCCAACATTTTACAATTCCAACTCTATGTCACTCTATACCTTCCAAAAGAGCACTAACTATTGCCCATATTCAGACTACATTTTCTGCCTAATTCACTGATCAATTCACAACTTAGTTATCTAAGAGTCATCTACCTCAATACTGGTATGATTCTTCCTAAGAATCCTCAATCTTTGCTCATAAGCATACTATCGTCTCCCAAGAATTTTTTGATCCTTTGATCATCCTAATCACCCAAGAAACATCAACTTTAGTTACGATTTGGTCTTTTCCAAGGACCATTAACCTTTGCTCTGATACCACTATGTCACGGCCCAAAACTCACCCTATACAGATTAGGGGCAGTGACCAACACTGTCATTCAGACAGGCCATACAAAATCAAATGAATTACACAAGAGTGATAATATTTTTTTGATATTAAATGCGGAAGCTACACATATGCAACTCATCTGATAACCAATTCAACACCAATCATTTATAAAGGATACTCGAGTTAAAATCATCGTGATCACGACATCATCATAATTCGTCAAAATTTATATACACATCATATATCTATCCACAAAAGGTACAAAATGCTTATTCCCAAAAGTCTAGGTTGTCATCAGACTCAAAAATATACATCATATGATTACCAAAAAGATTCCACATCACATCCAACCAAAATCCATGTACAAAAGATCCATTGCATTCACGCTCTCAACTATTCTGTGTGGACTTTGCTACCTCCTTACTAATTCAATTACTTGAAATATGTTGGATAAATCCATATGAGCTTCACTAAGCTCGTGAGTAATTCCTGCATCTTGTCACAGGTTTTACAAATATAGAGTTTTGCACAAAATACTATAGGCACCAAGTTTCTTCAAACAGATAGCATATATAAGAATATCTTAAAACATGTTTTCAAAACGGATCACGTATAAAGCATACTAAAGGTTTAAACAAAAATAACGAAAGCATTTCTAAAACAAGTTATTTTTAATAACACAGTTCAAATATCAAGTCACAAAGCAAATAATGAAGAGTTGTTCACAAAACGTACAATAGCATATGCATTTCCTAAAATATGGCTCAGATAATTAATTGCGGAACAGATAACATAATAATGAATGACAAATACACACGAGAGGGAACTTTTGAAATATGATTTCGAATAACGGATACACGAGACAGATGACAGACACATTACACACATCGAAGATTCACATATTGAGTCAGAGCATTACATGGGTAAGTCTCATCAAGAGTCGAAGCGCCACGTAATTAAGACTCATATATGAATTCCACAACGAGTCAGAGCGCCATGAGGGTAAGTCTCATCAAGAATCGAAGCGCCACACGAGTAGGCCTCGGACAAACACAAGAATTGAGTCAAAGCACCATGTCGGTAAGTCTCATCAATAGTCGGAGCGCCACATGGGTAAGCCTCAGACAAACACTAGAGTCAAATTACATATTAAGTCAAAGCACCATGTGGGTAAGTCTCATCAAGAGGCAGAGCGCCACATGGGTACGTCTCACGTACACACATGATCGGATCAAAACACATATGATTTTTAGCTGCATAGTCAAAACTAGATCATGCAAATCATTTGTTTCTCATTAAAGGGGTGCCATAGTTTACAAAAATTTTCAAATCAGTACACATGAATGTCATTTCAAAATATAGTCATGAAGATCATAATTCTCGAATATTTCACAAATTGCAGATAAAAAATTCGTAAGATAGACATTTGAACATAATATAAAACACTTAGGCATTTTTCAAATACGAGATAAAACACTTAAGCATTTTTCAAATACGAGATAAAACACTTAGGCATTTTTCAAGTAACAGATAAAACACTTAAGCATTTTTTAAATAGGAGATAAACATTACTGATTCAAGATGTCAGATTACTCACCAAAACAAATTAGCATTTGTCATATAGAAGATAAAATACCACTGATTCAAAATGCAAGATTACTCACAAAATAAATCAAGTAGCTTTATGATAGAAGGTATAATACCACTGCTTCAAGGTACAGGGTTACTCACTAAAACAAATTTAGCATTTGTCAGATAGAAGATAAAACATCTCTGATCTAGGGTACGGGATTAATCACCTCAAACTTTCAATATGTTTCCTTAGTCTCATTTCCCTTGTCCTTAGTTCCTAAATTTATAAGTCAAATGTACATAACTTCGTATTAGAACATAACTGAAGCATTACTATCGGCCACTTATTATTTTTGTAACTAAATCTTCCTTAACAAATTTTATTTGTTGGTCAAGTATCCTTAGACTTTAAGTTAGGTCCCGTCCCTTTTTTTTGAATTCATTTTATAGCTAAATTAAAGCTCGGGACGTAATGAGTATTACCTTATTTGTGGTTTCATATTTTTTAGAATTTAGTTGATCATAATGGACCTCACGATTGAGTCCAAAATAGTCAAGATAAACTATTTTTTGTATTTAATTGGCTCTAGGCATCATTAAAAGTAACATGGTAATTTTTATATTTTATATGTCTTAATTTTTAGGATCCCGTCTCGTAAAACGAACTTCGCCATTGGGTCCAGAACATCGAGAAAAGTTAAAATACACTACCCTTTTATTTTATTTGGGTATCGAGACATTTTATTATAATTAAATTTATTTAATTATTTAATTTAATATTATACATATTGTTAATGTAATACACGAGTGCCACGGTAGCACAGTGGCACACACGTGAGGGTTTAGGACTCTCACGTGCGTGAGGGTTTAGGACTCTCACGTGCGTGAGGTCCCTGTTTCGTGTTTGGGAAGCTATGACTTCCTTTTATTTTTCTCATATTTCAGTTGCCAAACGATGGATAAGGCGTAAGACAGGGATAGAATGTCCTTGTTCCGCATGGGGTTATCAAATTAGACCTTAACCGCGTAGCCAAACAACCCATATTCATTTAAAACTAAATCCCTTAGCCCTATACGACGTAGTTTCACTTACCCATATGTGCGCCCGGGCGGGTTCCGACCTGACCTGTAGCCCGACCCGCACTATTGTTCACCTTCTTCCCCGTTACTGTTGCCTTAGCAAGATTTTTAAAATCATATTTCGTGACATGCCAAGTATCTATTTCTTTTGCTTTCTTTTCTAATGGTTTTTTGGAACATATAGGAAGGTTTTTACGTTGGTTTGGGGCATCGAATTGAGCTAAAAAGCTCCATTGGAGTTTCATGGCCGTTTCTGAATAGTGGGTTCGTTCATGATCGTTTCTTGACCAAAATTAAATGGGTTGGGCTTGTTGTGATTGTCTCATCAAAGGGGTTCATTTTGCGATCACAAAACAAGATTTTGTATTCGATTTGTGAGGGTTGATTTTCAAACCGTGACCTGTAACTCAATTTTTCTCTCTCATCATTGGCCCATTTCATGCAGTCATAGTGGATTCTTGATCCTCATGGAATGTAGTTTACACCCCAAGTGATAATTCAATTTCTCATTAGTTGATTCAGACTCACCTTCAAGGTGGTCCATCAATGGTGGTTTCGTGTTTTGAGTCTTTTGGTCTCCTTTTTACTTCCAAACCGTAGGAAATCACAAGAAGTACCATGCATGCACTCGAAACTTGTTAAATAATATGAAACTACAATGTTTTTCTTAGAGAGAGAAACTTAGATATTTTAGGGTTTTTGGTTTTTATACCTTCAACAATGAAGCTTCCCTCTTTCTTGGCTCAGTTCTAATCTTCCTGAGCCTCTTGAAGTCTGCCTCAAGTTTCCCTTCTCTCCCTTTCTTCTTCTCATTCTTCTTCCTCTTCCTTCTTCCTTCTTCCTTCTTCCTTCTCTCACACACTCTCTCTCTCTCTCTAGCCGTACACACACACACATGTATTTGGTTTATTTCTTAATATGATCTATCATCCGAGATCATATTAAGAAAGGATACAATTTCATTCACATAGGTTTGGTACAAATTGGTATCAATCCTCTCCTTCGTAAAGGTCTCAATGCATCCGTTCTGATAGCCCTTAGAGATGTCACACACGTTCGTTGGCATGATAGCCTCTTAGGTCTCTTAGAATCCCCCATGAACCAAGGTCCTATCCATTTTGATTGTTATCCAGATTTTACAATCAACCTCCAGGACCCTCATCTCCTAAAAAAAAATATATATATATATATATATATACACACACTTATACATATATATTTATATATTTAATTTAGTGAGGTGTTACATGCAATTTGATTGGGTGTGGGGGTGGTGGAATGAGATTTTATATAGCATATATATATATATATATATATATATAGTACAAAAGTGCTTGTAGCCCAACTAATTAATTTTTTGGGCATAAGCTTCTTTCTTAATTTTTGGTCTTGGGTTCAAGACCTTGGGCCAACATTTTTTGATCTATTTCCCATCTTTTTCCTTCTTATGCCTTGTTTGGCATTTTGCATAGTTAATCACATTTTTCCTTTTTGCATTATTTTTAATTTTCTTCTTATGTACTTAAATTTTTTAACTTACTTCCTTCACGTGTCGATTTCATAATTGAAGTCCTATTATTTTTTGTAACTTTTTTTTCCTTGGTCTAATTTTCCTAATTATAATTTTATCTAATATTTAATTAGTGACTTAATTATTAATAACCGGGTTGAGGTGTTATAAATTCTATCGTAAAATTACAACATTGCCCTCAATTTAAAGACAACCATGCCTTTTTTTCTTTTTTTCCTCTAAAACAAGATTATTATCTTGAAAATTCTTCTCTTTATAACAACATTTTATCTAAAATATCTCTTTATAAAAACATTTTCTCTCTTCTAAATTTTTTAGGTCTCTCCAAATTAACTTATTTCTCCAAAAGCATAACTAAAATATATCTTAAATTAATTTATCTCTTTAGATAATTTATATTTCTCTAAAATATTTTTTAGAGAAATTATTTTTCTAAAATTCTATGTGGTCTCTCTCTAAAACATTGTACCTCTAATTTATCTCTCTAAAACTTATCTAAAATATTTTTTAAATTAATTTCACCATTTAGATAATTTATTTATCCCTTTTTTTTTTAATTTATTTGCATCACTAAAAAATAATATAAAATTATTTTTCTCTAAAATTAAATATGGTCTGGTTTATCTCTAAAATACTCTCCAAACTTGCCTTTCCAAAACCTTATTTGAAATGTTTCTTGAATTAATTTCTCACTTTAAATAATTTAATATTCTTTACAATAACTAAAATATATTTAAATTAATATCTCTCTTTAAAATTAGTTTTCTCTAAAAGAATTAACTTTTTAAAATCTATCTAATAGCTTAATCTAAAATATTTTCAAATAATTTTTCTTTTCTGAAATTAATTGTTTCTAAAATGAAGACGAGCAAACTTCCCCGGTTACAACAAAAAACCAAAACCACCTCCCATATTTATAGACTCCATGGATCACAACCACTACGAGAGCAATAAAAAGATCCGCAACAAAATCCCAAGACTTTCAACTCAAAGATAACCAAGAAACCTACCCCCATTTCCATCACCCATCACAGATTGCCAATGAAAGAAAGTTGCCACATAATATTGGCTGTTGCCCAAGAGTATCACTAGGAATTGATCATCCAATCTTCAGAATTCTAAACTTTTAGAGATTAATCACACACATATATATAGCATAATACCTAGTTGCCTAAGAACAAAAACAAGAATAGCAACTGAATTCCAATTGAATATGCTAAGAAGATAAGAATTTCAATTGAATCCCAATCCTCAAAACAAGAATCCCAGTTAGCTGAAAATTAGCAAAGAATTTGAGAAACAATTTAACAACGAATTTCAATTCCCCATTGGCTAGTGTGTGTGTGTATTTACACTAAACAATCTTAAAAGACCAAAAAAAAAAAAACACAGAGAATTAAAATCCCAAAAGAAGAAAAAAAAAATTGAAAAAGAAAATATTAAGAAATTTCATTTAGAAGCCTAATCAAATACAATCTCTATCCGATCACTCTCTGCAAAACACAACACAACAAAAATTTCTTCAGTTGCAGAAAATAATTCATTTAAATAATACCACGGACAAACGAAACCCAGCAGGTTTTCTTGGGTTTAAACTCTCCCAAGTTCAACAGACATGCACGGATACAACTGCCTCAGAAACAGGAGATCCATGTCATTGCCGTCGTTGTTTGCCCCTTTCTTTGCGCCATGGCCACAGCAGGAATATCAATGGACAAGCCCTAGCACACGTCATCGTTAATCTCTTTAGCCTATACATGTTCGTACAATGGGGATGAATGACTTTGCCGGCCACCGTGCCCCTCTCTCTCTCTCTCTCTCTCTCTCTCTCTCAACACAATGGGTTATTTATTTAGTACATTTAATCATTATGCTGACTTTTGACCAATATATATATAATTAAATGAGGATAATAATTTTGTACATTAACAATTTTTGTTAACGATTCTTTAGAGGGGGGGGGGGGGGGATCGTGTAATTTCAAAAAACCCTGGGGTACTATTTATAAATAATGTGATAATCTTGTATTAACTACCCATCACATAGATAGATTTAACCATTAACCCGTTTGGCAAACGGAGATAGCCCAGCTGGCGCCATAGCCCAACCTAGCAACAACTAGATATGAAAGGTTGGTAAATTACTTTCAGTAAATTAACTCAAGAAAATTTAAATATATATAACCCAACGATCCATTAAGAGTGCAACTAAGAAAAATTCTACAATCCAGAGAAAGGATTAAGCTAACTAACTACGATCTAACCTTAAAAATAAAAGTAAACAGGTGCTTTCTAAAATGATAAGAAACTCAGTCTAATCAGTCAAGAAACCCCAACAAAAACACAAAACAAAAAATCTTAAAAATTTAAAACAAAATATATAAGCCAACCCTCTTTGTTTTACCGTCTTTCGTATCATATTCCCTTGTTAGCATTCGACATGCTAATTTTTTTAACAAAAAAAAGAATTCAGGAGAGCTCAGTTATAACCCTCTCACACTTGTCTTCCAAAATCTTCACCGCTTCGGTGAACAGCACTTCCGGAGGTAATGCTCCAGTTGACTCTATAGTAACTGCGGCGAGAAATGAAACAAAATTTAAACCCTTCATTGCAAAATTCTTCCATACATTTATTTGATGAACTGAAGTTCATCCAGAAAAAAAAGAATTAAAGTAAATAAGACAGAACAATTTCAGTTTATAAAAACGGAAAAAATTTAAGACAAAGTAAATTGGGTAACATATGTGCACTGCCTAATTCCTACAACCAAGGTCCAGTAACATAAACCCTGTTTCCTCGTTAAATCATTCCAAAGCCTACATCCCTACAAGGATTTATTTTATTTTATATTGGGACAAAAGACACATCTCCATGATAAACTACCCTCAAGTGTGCCTGTATATTATCCAACAAATTATGATATAGACATCCTTAATACCATACAACTTGTTGAAGTATTTTTTGACGGTGGATCCAAATTTCCAACTTACAAAAGTTCATGTGCACCAGCACTAGCCTGGCCATTAGTTGGCTACCTCTAGCACTTAAGCAGATGCAAGTTTATACTCTCTGTAGCATAAACTAGACGTGCAGAAAATTTCTAAGGTTGGATATCTTTAGACTGATGGATAAAACATCTTGTCCTGTTTAAGCATGAGGGATGGAGTTACATGGCATTAGAGATTTACCATTGAAGAGCTCCATTTAATTACCTTCTCTAAAAGTTCAAGATGAAAACACCACTAAACGTCTTCTAAGTTCCTATGTATGACCTAGATGATGAGTTGAGGTGGTTCTAAAAAGATTAGGCAGTTTACAGGCTCCTCATCCTTTAAAATAAAATTACTTCGAAGGGCATGAGGTCATGGATCTTTCCTGAAACCTGTATACAGAATTCAAAATTTCCCTTGTGTGCCACAAGGACTACAGCTGCACATTTAAAAGCATTTCCAATTTAATTTGAAGAAGGAAAGAATGGAAATTAAATGTACAGCATTCTACACCAAATTAACTTCTTTTGGGCCGGCAAGTTGACACTCTAAACTTTCAGCTTACCACTGGAATATTCTCTTCTTTATCAGAAAGCAGTTGAAATTACAACCAAAACAGGGCTTCATGTTGGCAATTCTTTAAACTTACTCCAACTAAACCAAATCCACAAACAGAAAAAGAAGTATAGGAACTCCATGAATTAAAATAAAAGGCAATGCTTTATACCTATACACCTTTTGCCCATGAAGTTGGATTTTTTTTTTTAATTTTTCCTTAAACTTCAGGATAAGCGTCAAAACTGAAAATTTTAAAAGCGTGACGACCTCCTGGGTCAGCCTATATAGCCAAAAGACTGGGAATTATTTTTGATATATTTCACACTTCAAATTAAGTCATGACTCCTAACTAAGATTGTCATTTAGTAATTTAGCCTATATTGCATGCATGTGGGGCCACCATCGACTCAAGTCAGTTGATTCCAAAGTAGTAGGTTCTGTGAACTCTGTAGGGAACTATTTAATGTCCAGAGATATTTGTCTAGCTCTAAATGTTCCTACAAACCACATTACTTACAGATGAAATGATCTCTCACTCGTCGAATTGCCACAAATTTATCCCATCCTTCCCCTCGGATGCATTCCCTACACAGTGTACAAGCTCGTGGTCGAGCCACGGTTGCCCTCTTCTTACCTACATGATAGCAAAACCATTGATCAGGAAAATGTAATAGGCATAACTAAGCAGATAAAACGCTCAACACATTCTCTCTCCTAGTTGGTGGAAGACAACCTTAAAAAAATTGCTTCCACTTAAGCCTTAAAATTCTTTGGTTAAAACTCAAAAGCATAGAGAGAGCAAATCGCATAAGAGGATAATTTTTTTTTTAATATAAGTAACAGTCGACAGTTTTACCATTTGCAATATCTTCTATGTCGAATACATTAACTGGGCATTTCTTTATAAGCTCTTCTGCTTTCTCGTCTTCAACTTCTTGCAACAACACAACCTATACAAGTAAACATATAAAACTTATAATAGAACTCCCTCAAAAACCTGGAGTTGCAATTTTCAAATGCAATTACAGAATGCTACTAATCAACATCTTGCATCACCTCGGGAAGCATCCTATACCAAGCAGTGGCCACTGGGGACCACTTTGCATGTGTTTTACCCATGCCTTTAACAGCATGTGCTTCTAGCTCAATTTCCTACAAAAGGAGCAACATTTAATAAAATTAATCCTTAAGACTATAAAGAATGTTGGGGAGTAAATTTGATTTCAGATTAACAAGGCCATATATTAATTATTCAAGACTATTTGTTATAAAAATTAATTTAACCAAGAATATAGAGCCATCTACTAAATAAATATTAGGAAGAACGCACCCAAACTTCGAAATACACTCTTTGGCTGCTAAATGTTTGTCATGGATTAGTAGTCTAATCCAAGACAAGATTTATAGAGAGAACTTGATTCTAGAATATCTAAAACCACCAATCTTCACAATTAGACAGGAGACTTTGTAGCTCCAATTCTCAGCAAGTCCCCCTTTATTAGTCTACAGTAGAGTTTTTTAAGTTGACTTCAGATTAAATTACTTCATTTACTCCGGTAGAGAATTGATCCTAAAAGTAAATCATAATTTTAATTCTAAACAGCATGTAACATAGTATAAACAGCTTAAGTTTGGAACAACTTATTCCAAGTTCAAATTCATCCACCAAATGCAGGGGTTGTTTGATAGCTCTGTTAAGTGGCTGTTTGGCCCAGCAGCCCCAGCCGCTAGAAACGGCTTCAGAGGAAAAGCTCCAGAGAGAAGCTTCTGATCAAAACGCTGCCCCAAACACTAACCACTCTGCCAAACGGGGCCTAAGTGTGGTAAATTGAACTGTTCACTGCTTTCTATACCCTTTTGTTAATTGATATGTTTTTCGATACTAAAGTAGTTACTGCAAACAGACGAGAATTATGATCTTGGATATAAAATTTAAATTGGTCATCTCCCTATCCAAGACAACTTAGATAAAATCAGCCGAGTCTTTTCAGAATCATCCATTGAATGTCAGTCCATCAACAATATTGCTTTTAGAGAAACCAAACTTACTTGGCTTGAGATCCTGTCAAAACTTGACGGTAGATATCAAAATAGTTTTAATGATTTAACAACCACCTGTCAGCTTTAGTGTATGGAGTTCCACCCACAAATAAAGAGGTCCAAGGTTCAAGTAATGCCTTGGACATAGGAGCATGTGTAATGCTTATCAAAAGAAATAATAAAGATTCAATATCTTTCATCAGTCTTTTAAAAATAACAAAATTTACAAAAGTCATGTTTGAAAACAATTAATCAAAATGTCTATTTGCATCTAAGCACCCCATAGAAATGAATATTTATTGTAGACGAGAGAAATTTTGGAAGTCCAAATAACATCAGTTGTGTTCAGTTCCTACAGAGAAAAGAACAAGCGGGTAGTGACCAGCATAAATATGAAATATTGAAAACATTACCTGGCCAGGTCCAAGTTTAGCTATAATGATATCCGGATGCTCGGGAGCAATTGGATTGTTAGAAAACTCAGGCAAATAGTCCTGGCGGCAACTAAATGAAGTATAGGTTTTTGGTTTTGAGGTTGAATTTGAAGTTGAAGTTGAATGTCCCGTTCCCAGTAAAAACTGACTCCCATTTGGTAACCACTTCAGCTCATCTGATTTCACTGCATCATCCATGGAACCATCATCATAAAATTAATACTGCAAACAATTTAAAGAAAATGAAAATAATTGACTAGAAATATGAAGATTTGATGCATAGAGCAAAACTATACCTGTAAGACGTGGACCGCCTCGTTCACATTGAACATGTAGTTTGAAAACAATGGTGTTCTTTTCATTAGGTACGTCATTCTCTGAAAAAAAAAAGTGAAAGAAAAGAACTTTGCCATTTAACACACTTAGAAATACCCCAAGTGGTGGTTGTGAAAGCATAGAATATCAAACTAACAAAAATATGAGACAAAACCTGACATATAATCAAACAGCCTTGGGTCAACCTTGATAGGAACAAGACCCAACCTGTGAGCAAGCACCTCATCTTGGATCACTGATGTATTGTTTGCAATAAGAACCTTTTCAATGGCCATTGTGGCAAGCTGCATGCATTACCACATATATACATTACTGTCTGTTTGTGCACATCTCTCTATCAACAAAATTTAGAAGGTATTAAACACAAAGAAAACAAATTTTCCCTTTTCAGACTTAAAAGTTAGAAAGGTGGTGAAATGAACAATAAAAATGACACCAAGGACTGAAATCTATGAACAATAAACACTAATACAAAAACTCTAAAAGTGTTGCAATATTTTAATTTCCAAATGCATTCTAAATTTTTAAGTTAAAAAACTTATTTCTTTAGTAAATAAGATAGAAAG
Organism: Nyssa sinensis; assembly: GCA_008638375.1. Lineage (NCBI taxonomy): Eukaryota > Viridiplantae > Streptophyta > Magnoliopsida > Cornales > Nyssaceae > Nyssa > Nyssa sinensis. Next base: position 28,727,881 of record CM018041.1, on the reverse strand, counting down.
AAAATAAAGGAAAAGAACAACCCAAAAAACTCAAAACTACACTTGGCGTCACAAGCTGATTGAAGTTTTGTAATTTGTAAATAGCAATCCTTGTGAGGAATTATATGGTGGTGCAAATAATTCCATTGCCTTGAGCAATAAGTAGTTTTTCAACCTATCACATCCATGTTCCAAAGCCACATCACCGAAATGGTCTTTTTTTACAATCAGGGTAGATTGATCCTAGGTTCTACCATTGTAGAACATAGCTAAGACTGGTAAAGTAAATGCTTGTGAACATTTTACAGGCAATAATTCCCTTATATGGTTCAAGGACTAACCGATACAACAAGAAGAAAAGTACAAAATGAAGCACCATCTAACCAGGCATGTTCTGATCGATCAAAAATCAAAAAAAAAAAAAACAAACAGGCATGTTCTGCATGGAAAATCAAAGCTTGAACTAGACTGATCAATACAACACAATACAAAAGCATTCATTCAATATGGAATTGAATATAACCGGGGAAATATGTGAATATTTTACAGAACGTGATGAATTTCACTGAACAAGCACACCTCAGCTATGAGGATTCTCCGAAATGCATTAGCTAGCGAAGCATCAATACCGATCATGTCGAACTCCATGTCATCCTCTGTAAGTCGAATCACTTCTACTCTAAATTTCTTGCGAAAGTGGTCAAACTGTAAGCTGTGATCGACTCCCATGGATGCATACGCTCCAGAGTATTGTATATTCTCTGTCTTTAATAACAAAGACCCCAAAAACGTCATGATTCAAATGTAAACAAATAAACTAAGTATAAAGCCTCGATCAAACATCTAAACACAAAAATTGACAAATTCAAAGATAATCTTTGAAAAAATTAAAACCCAAAATCAAATTAGCAGAATCCATTGAAATTTTAGTATGTGTTTGTATGTATGCATCATATATAACTGCGAAAATCGAGTCTGAGAAGAAGAATACATGAGTGGGAGCATCAGAATTACAGATAACGCGAGTCCGCTGGAGCTCGAGGTGCGGAGGGAGCTGGCCCTTCGGCACGTCCGGTAAATCCCAAATTGAAACCTTAGTCATGATTGCGCACTCTCCCGCTTCGAATAGAAAAAGAATCTGTTGATTTTTGTATGGTATTAGGGTCGGGGATGGACGACGGCTATGGCGATCAACTGTAATGAGAAACCCTCCAACCGATTGTGCTTTGCTCAAACCCTCAAACCCTACTGTAAGGTCGAAACCCCAGTGTGATGTCGGAGAAAGAGGGAGGGAGGGAGGGAGAGTGTGTCTCGTTCTAGAGAGAGAGAGAGAGTCGTTCGGCTGAGCGAGGGAGGGAGGGAGGGTCTTTTCGTTCGTCTGAGAAAGAGAGAAGGAGAGTGTTTCTTTCGGCTGAGAAAGAGGGAAACAGAGAGAGGGCGGCGCAGTAGGGTTAAGGAAGACACACAGAGGAACGCAGCAGTCGCTTGATGATGGTCTGTCTTTGATTGAGATTGTAACGATAAATATTTAACGGTGTATTGTAAAAGTGATAGACAATAACGAATTACACAAGTAGATACGAATATTTACGTAATTAAATTTCAAGTTTACTGCTACAATTAAGAAAGAAATTTTATTAATTTGTTTAAGAAAGAATATAATATAGAATCTCACTATATTTATAATAAATTATTTTAGTAGTGAAATTCACTGCTTTAAAATTATTTTATAATTCTAAAATAAATCTATCGTCTCTTTTATATAGAAAAAAATTGACACCTTCGTTTTAATGTTGCCTTCACTTCACCATCTTCATTTCACCGTCATCAGTTACTAATTGATATAACAAATGAAATATAACCAAAAGTCATGAGGAGTGATGCATTCATCAATCTTTCATTTACAACACTTTTCCTTTAGTGTCAATCAAATGAACATTAATATATTCTCATACTTCCCTAGTTATAATTTGAGTATGATTTTTATTTTAATTATTCAAATCTTTGAACTGACGCACTTTACATTTATGTATCAACTTCTTGAAAGTCAACGTTGGTAATGCTTTAGTGAATAAATTTGTTACATTTTCACTGGAACGTATCTGTTATACATTGAGATCACCGCTCTTTTGGACCTCATAAGTATAAAAGAACTTCGGTGAGATGTGTTTGGTTTCATCTCCTTTAATGTAACATCCCTTAACTTGTGCAATGCACACTACATTGTCTTTATATATGGTTGTCAGACTGTCTTTAATGGAAGAAAACCCACATGTTTCCCGAATATGTTGAATCGTAGATCTCAACCATATACATTCTCGACTTGTCTCATGAAGTGCAAGAATTTCGGAGTGATTTGAAGTAATAGTCATTGTTTGCTTTGTAGATCTCCATGATATAACAGTGTCGCCATAGATAAACACATATCCGGTTTGTGACCTAACTTTATGTGGATCAGAAAGATAACCAGCATCTTCGTATCCGACTAATGGTAATTTGGATCTTCTTGAATAAAATAGACCCACATCAACTGTCCCACGTAGATAGTGAAATATATACTGGATGACATTCCAATGTCTTCGAGTTGGAGCAGAACTATACCTAGCTAGCAAATTGATAGCAAATGCAATGTCTGGTAGTGTACAATTTATAAGATACATGAGTGCACCAATTGCACTAAGATATGGTACTTCAGGACCAATGAGCTTTTCATCACCTTTACGAGGTGAAAATTGATGCTGCACTTTTTGACTCGCAACACGTAAGGGCTCCGTGACCTGTAGAACACTCAGAAAGATGATCAGAGGACCACCGGATTGGCTCCGGCGGTAGCCGCTCCGATGCTTAAGTGAGTAAGGGAATTGAAAGACTGTATTGAAAGTCAAAGAATGAGCATCCAAAAATATAGCGTACCTCTAGGGTTTAATATATAGGCCGAAGCTTTCCTCAGTTGATTAGGATTCGACGCCATGAATATAGGGATATGATCGTCGGAGATTGCAGTTACCTTGTGGGCATTAAGTTGTGGATGGAGATAATCACAGATGGTAGTTTCCGTATTGGAGACTACTTCCTTATCCTCTGCCCGGAATCCGCTAAGGCGGAGATAATCATAAATGGTAGTTTCCGTGCTGGAGACTGTTACCCTATTCTCTGCTCGGAATCCGCTAAGGCGGTGACGAGATCTGAAGCTCTGGTCTGGACCCGGTGATCAGTTCTGGATATATTTGTTTGGTCACTTCCGACCTTATGTGATGATCTGGATGTCATAGGCTGAACGAGAATCATGCTAGCTGAACATAAATCGGACTGTGGTCATACGTGTCAAGTGTTGATTGGCCTGTCTTTTTATGGTATATCAGTTACTCCCCCCCCAAGTCCTAGTTTGATGTAAGTAACTAGGGCTAAGAGAGTTATGTGTCTCGCTTTTTCGCCTTCCAAGACAATCGTTGGGGCGCCATTTATTGCGTAGTCGGCGATTAAGTCTTTTCGAGGTCACAATCATACTGGGCGGACAGTTGGTTTTCTCGAGATCATCATTGTTCTGAACCGTCATGGCGTTTGGACTTTGGTGGGTCCCTTCTGATATCGTGTTTATAAATACGGGATGAGATTTTTGAAATGACCTTTCCCTCGACATTTTTACTGTGCTAGAAGATTTCATCCGCCATTGTTGGTTCGTGCGATCTTGAAGAATACAGATCCCCTAAGTGAAAACAGGTTCGACTGATTTTTCCCCCTCTCTTGCTTCTTTCTTCTTGAGTTTGAGAATAATGTCTGTTCCTTCGGAATCTCGAATTGTGAATGAGGGAGTAGGAGTTCATTCTGAGGCGGCTGGTCCGTCTGTTGTAGGAGATTTAGGTAACCCTGCTTCTGAAATTATTGAGGAAAGGCCTGTTACTCCTCCCCCTAGTCCAGGGGTTAGAATAGTCGATGCTTTCGAAGAGCCCCGAGACAGGGCCGGGGAGACCTCTGGTAGGTCTTCTCATAGAGAAGAGGGTGAGAGTGCCGTCACTCAAAGCCTCTTGGATGAATGGAGGGTGAAATTTGAATTTCCCCCCAATGTGACTTGCAGAGTTCCAGGACCCATGGACCGTCCCCAAGATGTTAAAGCCGGGGAGATTTGCGTTTTCCTTGCCTGGTTCGAAATGGGCTTAAGGCTTCCATTGCCGGATTTAGTCAGGCAATTCTTTTGCTGGTTCAAGCTCTGCCCTGCCGACCTGAATCTCAATAGCTGGCGGCATCTTCTAGGATTTATGGTGCTGGGGCATCTGAACAAAGTGGAGGTGTCTCTGGACTTGATCCGTAGCAATATGGATCTGAAGTTCAAGCAGGCAGAAGGCCTGTATTATATGTCCTTTGAGAAGGGGTTCCGACCCCTGTCTTCCGTTCCTACTTCCAACAAGACGTGGAAGAAGTGGTACTTCTTCGTTGGAGGAGGATGGGAGCATACGGACTTTCAGGCCGGAGAGATCTCGTCGTTTCCTTGTGTTACGGGCCATAGGGGTGAGACTTATTCTCTTGGGTTTGCTTTAGCTTTGCTTATATCCTCAGAACTGACAAACTTGGTATTTTTCATTTCCTTTGTGCAGTCAAGAGTGCTCGGAAGAGGCCCAAGTTTACTAAGGCTCTGCAGGATCAGTACCGGGTTTTGCTTTCAACTTCTAACCGGGCTCATACTGTTATCGTTACTCCGGACCAAGTGATGGCCACCCGTAGCGCAGAGTTGAAGAGGAGGCTAGCCTCGAGGTGGGAAGTGCCGAAGCCTCAAGTGGTGGGGGAGTCTTCCTCCCCAGCTGAGCCTGATGCTCCTTTAGAAGTGAAGAGAAGGAGATTGATCTCTGGTTCCCCTGAGCCCTCCCCTGCCGAGGCTGAGGAAGCCGAGCCTGCCATTCCTGTATCGGCTGTTCCTCCTGGTCCGAGCAAGAGGTCTAGGAAGGGGAAAGCTCCTGCCGCTCCTTCTGAGCCATTTGTTGAGCCGGATTATCAAATTGCCAAGAAGGCATTTGATCGAATATGGGCTCAGGGCCCACATCGGTACAGAGGGGATGATCCCTCCAAACTGATGACTGAGATGATGACTCTCCAGATGAAGGTAACTTCTGAAGCCTTTCCTTGGCCTTTTGTTTGCTCATTTGTTTCGCTCTAATTTATCTGTCTTGCTTTATACAGAGCATGCATAGTTTAGCTGCTCTGATGGTGACCCCCATGGGCCTTGAGGAGGCCGAGAAGCTAAGGACAGAGTTGGACGAGATGAGACTGGAGCTCGGAACAGCCTGTTCCAAAATTCAATCTGCTGAAGAGAGTCTGGAGAGAGCTACCACCAGCCTTAAGGTGGCAGAGTCTGAGAGGGATATATTTGCTCGGACGGTTGAGAGGCTTGAGGCGGAGCTGGTTGGTCTCCGTAGTTCCATTGACCAGAGGGTTCAGGAGGCAGTTGGTCAAGCCAAAGCTGAGGCTGAGATGGAATTAAAAGAGGAAGTTGATCAGATGGGTGATGACCTGATACTGCTCGGCTTTGAGAATTTCCGAACTAGATTCCAACTTCAGTTCCCGGACTTTGACGTGTCATCAATCGTTCCTCCTGAACCCACCTCATCTCGTCCTGATCCGGATAAGACTGCTGGGGCTCGTGCCCTTAATTTGGAAGAGGATGCAGGCCCCTCTGGGAAATCCTGAGGCTTTTATAGGCTTTTGCCCCCTCTTTTTTTTTTTTTTTTTTTTTTTTTTGATGTAGTGAATACATTTTCCCTTCTGATCAATAAGATTGACTTTTCTTCAGATTCTGCTTGTATTTTTCCTTCTTGTGAATTTTGTTGCAAGTGCGGCTGCTCTGAACCCTTTGCATGCTAGATCAAATAGTTGCTTTCTTAATCTTCAATACTTTGTCATGGAATAGTGAATATAGATCTGCCTTATTAAAATAAGAAGAGAAAGTAGATATAGCCAGATGGATAGAGCCTGACAGAGCGGGAGTGGGTCCCTGTAGAGTTCTGAGATAGACTGCTCTGAATTAAGAGTCGGTGAGATTAACCGAGCAGCTTGTGCTCGTTATTATGATGCTCGGTATGCTGAGTACTCGGGATTGGGATATATCCGATCTGCTTGGTCTTTTGTTGCGTGTCTTGACCTGTTATGAAATAGTTAAGACCGGTAGGTCTGAATGGGGGTCTATTTACTTTAGACTTTGTTCCCCTCATTATTAATTTGGGAGCTTTAGTACTGGACTGCGGTCTACGTCTTGAGAATTCTGCACTCTGTCTCTTGGCATATTGAAGAGGCTTATTTAATGCACCGCTTAATCATTTGACCGTCGTTTGGGTTTTCAAGGCCACTCTCCTTTTCACCGTTGCGACGGTTCAGTTGGGTGGCTTTTTGGATTCCAAGGGTCTATATATATGGAAACGGGGCATACGGTTGTGCTCAACCCTTTTGCTCCCCGATTTGTTCGTGAGAGAAACCTCATATGCTGCCGGAATTTCTCCCATTCGTCCGGAGATGATGGAAGATTCCTTGCCTGAGTTAGGAATAATGAACCTGTGGCCGAGAGTTAACCTCCCCCTTTTTTCAGTCTCCAAGGAAGGATTGAAGGAGGTCCAAGTCTTCTTGTTTCCTCTGGCATCCGGTCGAGATTTCTCCGATTGGTGGTGGCCCCTCCCTGATTCAACCGAGGCCTGGGGTGTTGGTGATGAAGACGAAGGTGAGTTGCCTTCCCTTCCTCATGCTCTGTTAGAGACCCTTGCACTAAGTGGCTGGGGTGAAACAGACGGTGTGAAGAAGAAGATTGAAGGTAGACTACCTTCCCCCCATGTGTCTTGGCAGAGACCCTTGCTTTACTCCTCTGAGGAGTCATGCCGATTACAAAGGTGGAGAATGAATAGTCTCCTGAGGCTCAGAGCCCTCATCCTCCGTTGGTCGTGGGACCAGTGATAGTGATGATGAAATGGCCTGGGCACTACTTGATGCAGATTGGGGTTCAGGGTTCCTTCCTTTCAAATGGAGCCGATGAAGGCGGTTTTGAAGGTTTTGGATCTTGTGCCCCTTTATCATCCCAGGAGAAGAACCATTATGTTGCCAAGCGTAGCTTCTGTAATAGCTTCTGTAATAGCTTCTGTAGTAGCTTCTGTAATAGCTTCTGTAATAGCTTCTGTAGTAGCTTCTTGGTACTGATGTAAATCTTTTTGAGTTATTAATAAAGTTGAATTTTTTCTTCTCTGAGCTGATACTTTCTGTGAATGTGCTCTTTTGAAACTTAAGCATCTTCTAATATGTTGCCGATTGTTCTGAAAACAAATCAAAAACTTTGAAAAATGCCAGAATCGAAGTACTTCACCTTTGGTTGAAACCATGGTGCTGATTTATTTGACAGATAAGTCAAATAATGTAAGTGTCAGATCCGAGGTATTCCGTTCTAGTAAACTTTAGTTGACAGGTGCTCGGAATTTCTGCCTTTGGATAGACTGGATTACAGAACCCGCTAGTTGGGGATGGCCCAGGCTCTGAGGGCCTGTGCATTAATAGATGGACCAAGTCATTAGACTTGTGCATTAATAGATGGACCAGGCTCTGGAGGCCTGTGCATTAATAGATGGACCAAGTCATAAGACTTGTGCATTAATAGATGGACCAGGCTCTGGAGGCCTGTGCATTAATAGATGGACCAAGTCATAAGACTTGTGCATTAATAGATGGACCAAGTCATAAGACTTGTGCATTAATAGATGGACCAGGCTCTGGAGGCCTGTGCATTAATAGATGGACCAAGTCATAAGACTTGTGCATTAATAGATGGACCAGGCTCTGGAGGCCCGTGCATTAATAGATGGACCAAGTCATAAGACTTGTGCATTAATAGATGGACCAGGCTCTGGAGGCCCGTGCATTAATAGATGGACCAAGTCATAAGACTTGTGCATTAATAGATGGACCAGGCTCTGGAGGCCTGTGCATTAATAGACGAATAGTCTTAAGGAAGTAAAAAAAAGAAAATTTTTTATTGATAATACTTCCGCAAGTGTTCTACGTTCCATGGCCTAGGAACAGGTTTCCCAGTCGTGTCTTCAAGCCAGTAAGTGGTAGGTCGAACGACCTTCGTCACTTTGTAGGGGCCCTCCCAATTTGGTGACAATTTTCCCATGGTGGGATCCTTGGTGTTCTGAAAGACTCTTCTTAAGACGAAGTCTCCAACTTGGAAGCTGACTGTCTTGAGTCCTATCCTGGATTTATTGACCATTCTTTGTTGGTAGGCTTCCATCCTGATGCTGGCTTGATCCCTTCTCTCCTCGAGCAGATCCAAGTTCTCCATCAGCTGCTGATCATTGGATTCTTGCTCAAAGGCCTCAGTCCTCAGGGTTGGCATACCGATTTCAACCGGAATTACTGCTTCTGTCCCATAGGCTAATGAGAAGGGTGTTTCAGAGGTGGGAGTTCTTCTGGTTGTACGGTAGGCCCAAAGGACTCCTGGGAGCTCTTCTGCCCACTTCCCTTTGGCTTGTTCCAGCCTTTTCTTTAACCCATCAAGGATTGTTCGGTTGGTGACCTCTGCCTGCCCATTTGCTTGTGGATGGCCTGGAGAGGCAAAGTGCTGCCTGATGTTGAGATTTTCGCAGAATGCCTTGAAGCCTTTACCAGTAAATTGTGTCCCATTATCCGAGATAATTACACGTGGTATGCCAAACCTGCAGACAATATTCTTCCAGGTGAAGCTTTCGACTTCCTTTTCTGTAATATGCGTTAAAGGCTCGGCTTCGGCCCATTTAGAGAAGTAGTCGATAGCCACCAGGAGGTACTTCCTGTTTGGAGATGCTCGTGGTAACGGGCCCACAATGTCCATTCCCCATTGAGCAAAGGGCCAGGGGCTAGGAATCGGGATGAGCTCGTGCTGAGGCTGGTGTTGGTACGAGGCGAATTTCTGACATTTGTCACACTTCCGAACATACTCTTTAGCCTGTTTCAGCATGCCGGGCCAGTAGTAGCCCTGTGATAGAGCTCGGTGGGCTATAGTTCTGCCCCCATTGTGATTCCCGCAAATTCCCTCGTGAATTTCAGCCAAAACGTATTGTGACTCGTCTGGAGCCAAACATTTTAACAGAGGTTGAGAATATGACCTCCTGTAAAGTTTGTTGTTCAAGATCAGGTACCGAGCCGCTCTGATTCGGATTCTCCTGGCTTTGTTTTTATCCTCTGGGAGGAGCCCGGATCTTAGATACTGGAGGATTGGGGTCATCCAGCTCTGGGGCTGTTCATCAACTTGAGCAACTGATGCTCCCTCAATGCTGGATCCTGGCTGAAAAGAGATTTTAACGGTGGAGTCTGTTTCAGACTTGAGGCGGGAGGCCATGTTAGCCAGAGCATCTGCTCTGCAGTTCTGACTTCTCTCAATCTTCTGGATAGTGAAAGTCTGGAAAGAATGCTTTAAATGGTTCACCAGTTCGGAGTATCGAAGCATCCTGTCATCCTTAATGGCAAACTCTCCCAAAACTTGGCTTACTACCAGTTGGGAGTCGGAGAAGACATCGAGGTTCTGAGCCTCGCATTCCAGGGCAAGCTTCATCCCTAAGATTAGGGCCTCATATTCAGCTTCATTATTAGAAGCTTTAAATCCCAGGCTGACTGCTTTTTCCGATGTAAGTCCATCAGGGGACTGTAGTACCAGTCCTACCCCTGATCCTTGATCGGTTGACGATCCATCAATATATAGCAGCCAGGTTCCTGTAGTTTCGGCGATTTGTGCTTTGTTCTGCAGTGCCGGGGTGAACTCGGCTACAAAATCGGCTAAGGCCTGCCCTTTGATGGAGTTTCGGGGTACATATGCTATGTCAAACTCCCCTAGCTCCACAGACCACTTGACCAATCTTCCCGATACCTCGGGTTTCCTCAGTATTGACTTTAGAGGATAAGCAGTTGGAATCTCAATTGGATGGGCCTGGAAGTAAGGTCGGAGCTTTCGGGCTGATACGACCAAGGCATAGGCCAGCTTCTCTACTTCTGGGTATCTTCTTTCCGTGTCGAGTAGTGCCCTACTGACGTAGAATATAGGCCTCTGTACTCCTTTGTCCTGTCTGATTAGTGCGGAACTGACCGCGTTCTCAGAGACTGCTAGGTACAGGAGCAGCTTTTCCCCTTGTACAGGTTTTGACAGGAGCTCTGGAGAGGCTAAATACTCCTTTAGTTCTTGGAAGGAATGCTCGCATTCTTCTGTCCATTGCAAAGCCTTGCCGCCCTTTAGAGCTTTGAAGAAAGGTAGGCAGCGATCGGTGGACTTGGATATAAATCTGCTCAATGCGGCGACTCTGCCGTTCAGTGCCTGAATCTCTTTTTTGGTCTTTGGCGACTTCAGTCCAATCAGGGCTTGGATCTGGGTGGGATCCGCTTCGATACCTCTTTGAGAGACGATGTACCCCAAGAATTTTCCCTTCGTAACTCCGAAGGTACATTTTGAGGGGTTGAGCTTCATCTTGTGCTGTCTGAGGATATCGAAGGTCTGGGCTAAATGCTGGAGGTGGCTGCCTTTCTGGAGGCTCTTTACCAGCATGTCGTCGATGTATACCTCCATGGTGCTGCCAAGCAATGGGCTGAACATCTTGTTCACCAACCGTTGGTAAGTGGCTCCAGCATTCTTTAAACCGAAAGGCATCACTCTGTAGCAATAGAGTCCTCTTTCGGTTATGAAGGCGGTCTTTTCCTGATCTGGAGGGTACATCTGGATCTGGTTGTATCCAGAGTAGGCGTCCATGAAACTCATAAGCTCATGCCCTGCAGTGGCGTCAACCAGTTGATCTATTCTCGGTAGTGGGAAGCTGTCCTTGGGACATGCTTTGTTAAGGTCTGTATAGTCAACACAGACTCTCCACTTGCCGTTCTTCTTCTTGACGAGCACAGTGTTGGCTAACCACTCGGGATAAAAAACTTCCCGTATCATCCTGGCGTCCAGCAACCTCTGGACTTCTTCGTTTATAACCCGATGCCGTTCGGGAGCGATCGGTCTTCTCTTCTGTCTGACCGGGGGGTGGTCTGGATCTACCATTAGTTTGTGAGTTATCAGATTAGGATCTATTCCCTCCATGTCTCTAGTCTCCCAAGCAAAGATAGAGAGGTTGTTCTTCAGAAACCTGACTATCTTTTCCCGCTCGGCGGACGCAAGGTCTGGACCGATGTACAAATAACGCCCCTCTGCTCCTGAACTGACCAGTATCTTGATGGGCTCGCCAACAGGCTTGGCTTGACTATCACGCCCCCTTGGGCTCAGGGGCTCTTCAACGCCGGATGGGCAATCTTCCACCTCGGGAGTGTGAGTGAAAACCGGATCTGCACGGTCCCGAGTGTACTGTAATTGCTATTTTGGGGCTGTCTCCTTGAGGGCAATAGCGTGACATTCTCGTGAGGTTGGCTGACATCCTCGGACCGAGTGCACGCTTTGATTGTGGACGTACTTCAGACACTGATGAAAGGTTGAGGTGACCGCCCCTATCTGGTGTAACCAGGGTCTCCCAATGATGACGTTGTATGGAGACTTCATGTTCAACACCATGTACTCTGAGATGGTGGTCTTCTGCCCTTCACCTTCCCCAATAGTGGTAGGAAGGTCAACTCTCCCCAGGGGGGTGCTAAGGCTGCCATCAAAAGCTGCCATTACGGCAGTGGTGGGCTTGACGCTGTCCTGGTTTATGCCCATCCGCTTAAGCGGTTCGTAGAATAGGATATTGACTGAGCTGCCAGTGTCGACTAGGACTCTTCTAGTTTCGAAGTTGGCGATTCTGAGGGTGATAACAAGGGCATCACTGTGAGGGCAGTGTACCCCTGCTAGATCTTGCTCGGTGAACTGGATCTCTGGCCCTGTCTTGAGCCTTTTTTCGACGTTGGAGACCTGCAAGATGTTTGGGGCGGTTCTGGCTTCCCGAGCATATCTTTTTCTCGCCCTGTTGGACATTCCTGTAACAGGGGAGTCAGCATGGAGGACGTAGATAACATGGTTGTTCTGCCTCTGAGGCTCGTTTCGTCCTTCCCGCTGCTCTTGCCTCTGTTCGGGCCTCTGATCTGGCCGCTGCTGAGGCTTGTCTTCTTGGGGGTTCTGCCTTCCGTCTTGTTTGACGAACTCCCGAAGACGTCCCTTCTTTATGAGCTGTTCTATCACATATCGGAGGGTCCTGCAAGTGTTAGTAGTATGCCCATGATCTTTATGGAAATTGCAATACTTACTTTGGTCCCGCAGGCTGGGATCTCCTTTGATCGGCTCTGGCCACCTCAGGTTCTCCCGATCTCGGATCTGCCGGAGTACCTGGTTCGGAGTGGTGTTCAAAGGCGTGAAGTTGGTGAACTCCCTTGGTGCGGAGTTGTACACAGCTCTGGGAGCTGTTTTCTTATCTGGGCTTCTGACCCTCTTTTTGTTGGAATCTCTTCTGTGATCCTCCTTCTTATGGTCCTCCCGCTTCGGATTATCCCTTTGGGTCTGATCCTTGCCCTTCTGGGCTGATCGGTTGGCTTCTTCAAGGTTGATGTATTTTTTGGCCCGATCCATCAATGCTGCCATATCAGCCGGGGGGCTTTTTGTCAAGGAGTCTCTGAAGCCACCTTGGGCAAGCCCGGCAGTAAGGGCCGCAACAAGGAATTTCGGGCTGCAATCCGTGATCTCAGTGAGCTCAGTGTTGAAGCGGGCGATGTAGGCCCGAAGGGATTCCTCCCTAGTCTGCCTAACGTTCAGCAGGAATTCTGGTCCCCTTCTGAGCCTCCTGCTGGTCATAAACCTATCCAAGAACTGTCTACCGAGCTCGTAAAAGCTGGCAATGGAGTTCGGAGGGAGGTTGTGGAACCACTTCAGAGCCGTTCCCTTCAAGCTGGTAATGAACGTTCGGCACATGAAAGCATCTGAGGCTCCGTGAAGGGCCATCGTATGCTGGTAATGAGATAGATGATCTCCTGGATCTCCAGATCCGTCGTAGAGAGTGAATTTGGGCACCACGAACTTTCTAGGCCTCTCTTCAGACATGATGGCGTGGGTAAACGGAGTGGCTAGTCTTCCGAGCAGCCTGGCCAGTTCGTCCTGCTCTGGAGGGTTCTGAGGTCCTCTTAAACCGATTGTCCGGTCCATAGACTCGGCAATCTCCTCTTCCCTTCGCGGGTCTCTGAGTCTGACATCTTGTGAACCCTGCCTGACAGCCTCGGCTTCAGGGTAATAGGGTGGAGTGCGCCCTTCGGATGGAGGAGGAGCCCGAACCGGTGGGGCTGGTGCTGCATGATAAGGTTCCTGTGGTGCCGGGGGTGCTCCCGAAACCCTAGGAGTTGGGGCTCGGGTAGTACTCCGGTAATGTACGTCGGGGACAAAAGCGGATGTTCCCCAGCCAGGGACTGTTGATGGCTGTGGATCCCGGCCAGCGTGAGCAACGCCTGAGGGGTGCCCAGGCTGGTTAGCGGGGGTCTGCCCGCGAATTTCTTCATTCCCCGTGGCAACCGGGGGTTGTGTTCCTGCAACGAAGTTGACCGGCGGGCTAGGAGAAGCCGCCGCTTGGTTCTGCGTGAGCGTTGCCAGCGTCCTGGTAATGGCTAGCAGCTGCTCCTGCACCAGTTCATTGTGTCGTTTTATTGCTTCGATCTCTTGTCGCATAGGGTTGGCCGCTGGTCCTCTTGTGCGTGGAGCAGACGGCTGACGCTGAGCGTTTTGCGAACTCTGAGTATTCTGTCGGGGTCGGAGATTTGGTGCCATGGTTTTCCGGTAGGGAAAAAGATGAGTTTATGAATAAAGCACGTAGAGATTAGTCGTTCCCACAGACGGCGCCAAACTGATGCTGCACTTTTTGACTCGCAACACGTAAGGGCTCCGTGACCTGTAGAACACTCAGAAAGATGATCAGAGGACCACCGGATTGGCTCCGGCGGTAGCCGCTCCGATGCTTAAGTGAGTAAGGGAATTGAAAGACTGTATTGAAAGTCAAAGAATGAGCATCCAAAAATATAGCGTACCTCTAGGGTTTAATATATAGGCCGAAGCTTTCCTCAGTTGATTAGGATTCGACGCCATGAATATAGGGATATGATCGTCGGAGATTGCAGTTACCTTGTGGGCATTAAGTTGTGGATGGAGATAATCACAGATGGTAGTTTCCGTATTGGAGACTACTTCCTTATCCTCTGCCCGGAATCCGCTAAGGCGGAGATAATCATAAATGGTAGTTTCCGTGCTGGAGACTGTTACCCTATTCTCTGCTCGGAATCCGCTAAGGCGGTGACGAGATCTGAAGCTCTGGTCTGGACCCGGTGATCAGTTCTGGATATATTTGTTTGGTCACTTCCGACCTTATGTGATGATCTGGATGTCATAGGCTGAACGAGAATCATGCTAGCTGAACATAAATCGGACTGTGGTCATACGTGTCAAGTGTTGATTGGCCTGTCTTTTTATGGTATATCAAAAATGATATTTGTTTATATCAAGTAAGCGGACAACCATAGGTGATGTTAATGTGTGTGCCTTATCCATACAAAATTGTTTCAAAATCTTCTCTATATATGTCGATTGATGAAGAATGATTCCTTTTGAGAAATACTCAATCTGCAGGCCTAGACAAAAGTTAGTTTTTCCCAAATCTTTCATTTCAAACTCTTGTTTTAATTAAGTAGCAGTTTTTGTGAGCTCTTTAGGAGTCCCTACAAGATTCAAGTCATCAACATATACTACCATTATTGCAAATCCAATATCCGATTTCTTTGTGAAGATATAAGGACATCGAATTATTTGCATATCTTTCCTTTAGTAAATATTCACTAAGGCGGTTGTACCATGTGCGCCCAAACTGTTTCAATCCATATAGTGATCGTTGTAACTTGATTGAATACATGTTACGAGAATGTGAATCATTAGCATTCAAAATTTTAAGTCTTTTAAGGATTTTCATATATGTGTTACTATCAAGTAATCCATAGAAGTATACTGTAACTACATCCATAAGACGCATGTCTAGTCCTTCTAAGACTACCAGAGTTATCAAAAATTAAAACATAATTGCATCCATGACTGGAGAATATGTCTCTTCATAATCAACACCAATTGTCTATAAGAAACCTTGTGCTACAAGTCTAGCTTTATATCTGATAATTTTATTTTGCTCATTACGTTTTGTTACAAATACTCATTTGTACCCTATAGGCCTTATACCTTCAGGCGCTTGGACTATAAGTCCAAATACCTCTCATTTTGCTAACGAGTCTAACTCAGCTTGTATCGCTTCCTTCCATTTTGTCCAATCATTTCTACGTTAACATTCTTTAACACTTTGTGGTCTAGGATCCTTATCACTTCTAGTCATTTCAAGTGATATTGAAAAGGCAAATATATGATCAATGGTAATATCACTTCGATCCTATATATCTCCATTAGATATATAATTTATCGAGATTTCTTTATTTTCAGGTACCTATGCCTCTTCATGGGCTACTTATTCTGCTTCAAGGGATGCTACTTCTTCAAGAAGCATTTCCTCTTTTAGAGGCATTTGTTTACCTTTCTCATGAGGTATTTTTATACCAACGTTGGTTTTATTATGTGTAGTCTCTTCAAGAGTTGTCATTTCTTTTGTTCCTTGTGTTTTCCTCTTTCGGGAAGCTTATCTTTCGCATTAATAAGTCTACCATGCTTCAAGCGTGCTATAGATTCATTTGTTGCTATATTAACGGATTGTCTTATAGGGACATTGATCCGTGTAGGAATATTTACAACTGGTATGTGCAATTGCGTTATTTTCTTTGTATCAGTGAATGCATCTAATAATTGATTGACAATATTCTACAAATGAATGATCCTTTGAACTTCCAACTCACATTGATTAGTATGAGGATCAAAATGAATCAATGTTGGTGCATTCTAAGAAATTTCATACTGAACTTCTAGCTTTAGTTTCTCTCCCCCTAATGGTAGGAAGACTGTTTCATCAAAATGACAATATGAAACTCATGTAGTAAATAAATTACCTGTCAGGGGCTCAAGATATCTTATGATAGATGGAGAATAAAAAACAACATAAATTTCTAATCGTCTTTGGTGACCCATTTTAGTACGTTGTGGGGGTGTTACAAGGATTTGCGCTACACAACTGATCTGTCGTGGAAATCAATCAAATTACCAAACTAAACTACTAGTATAGTAAAGAAGTAAGGGTCGAACCCACAGAGACTGTTAATTGTTTAAAAACCAAAGTTGAGATTGATTTCAATTCAAATTAACAAAGATTGATTGTTGTTGATTTTCTTTTCTAAAATTAAATGAGAACTATACTTAAAGCAAATATTTAACTGAATTAATGAGGAATCAAATTAAAAGAGAATTCCTAGGGTGTTGAATCCACCACTAATCTTGTAACTAGCTTCAATTGTATTAATTCTTGGGTCATTCAATTTGGATGTAAAAGACGCATTTTGGCTACAAGCCTCAATACAATCATCAAGAAAATCACGCACCAAAACCCTAAGCATGAATCATCTTTGGTCAACACAAATTGTCTACGCTAATTCTAAGGTCATAGTCACAATTTGTTTTCCCTGAGTTATGACTCGTCCTACGGTTTTGATGTATGTACACATATTACTATTGTATAACCACATAAACAAAATCACAGAAATTGATTATGTGAAATTGAATAATACGATCAATGCTTTAATAAAATCCCAATGTTATACAATCAACATCCAAGACTAATTAACCCAAAAATAAAATACAAAGAAACAATATTACTTGACTAGGGTTTCATCTAAACCCTAGGAATGGGAGAACTTAGCCCATGATAGTGGAAGAGAACACCATAGCCATGGAGTTCTTCATCTTCTTCTTTAGAGTTGTCTCCTTCCTTCTTCTCTTCCTCTCTAGATCTCCAAGACGGCCTCCCCCTTTTCCAAAACCCTAGGTTACAATATTATTCCCCTTTTTCCAAAAATACCCTTACAAAATAAGAATTTAGGAAAATAACATAAAATCCCGTAATTAGACATTAGGGGCCCAAAAAGGGAGTCTAAAGTGCTCCAAAATAAAGCCTATAATGCTAAAATGGGCCCTAGTCCACCTATATATGGATCAAGCCTCTCTTCTAACCCAAAATCACTTGTTTTCCACTTCTTTTAGCACTTCAAAGCCCAATATTCTCCTTTTGCTCCAAATCCACCACGAAATCATTAACTTTGTCAAGCTTTCTCTACAAAAAGATAAAACAAGAATTAACTAGCAAATGCATATAAATTGGAGAAATTAAAATAATTAAAGTGCAAGAATATCTAGGGTTAACAAAATAAATATGCACTTTTTAACGAGTTATCAACAACCAAATATTTTTAGGTGAAATACATTTGGTGGGTAGCCAAGTATAATTTGTAAAGGGGAATATTCATGATAAGTAGTTGGCCTAATACGAATTAATGTCGAAACATGCAATATGGCATGCCCCCAAGAAGTAGTAGGAAGCTTTGTCCTCATAAGTAAAGGTTTAGTAATTAATTAAAGATGTTTGATTAAAGATTCTGCTAAACCATTTTGTGTATGTATGTGAGCGACATGATGTTTAACTTTAATTCCTATTGACATGCAGTATTCATTAAATGATTGGGATGTAAACTCACCAACATTATCAAAACGTATTGCCTTGATAGGATGATCAGGGAATTGTACTCTTAATTGAATTATTTGAGCAAAGAGTCTCACAAAGGCTACATTACGAGATGAACGTAAACAGACATGAGACCATCTAGTTGATGCATCTATTAATACCATAAAGTAACGAAATGGTCCACTTGGTGGGTGAATAGGTCTACATATATCTCATTGAATGCGTTCTAAAAACACTAGAGATTCAATACTCACCTTTGTGGGAGATGGCCTTATTATCATTTTTCCTTGAGAACAAGCAGTGCATGACTATTCACACAGTAAAAGAATCTTCTGGTTTTTTAAAAGATGTCCGTGAGAATTCTCAATGATTCTCTGCATCATTATTACTCCTAGGTGGCAAAATCTATTATGCCAAAGTACAAAAGTATTTGAGTTGGTGAACTTCTGGTTCATCACAACATGTGATTCAATGACATTTATAGTAGTTTGGTACAGTCCCAATGAGACAGCATGAAGTTTCTCTAGGAATTTTTTCATTTTTGAAATAATAGACGTGATACAAAGGTATTCCATATCAGGTTTATTAATGGACTCAATATGATATCCATTTTGGCGAATATTTTTAAAACTAAGCAATTTTTTTTTGGATTTGCTAGAGTATAAAGCATCATTTATATAAAATATTTTCCCATTTGGCAATGTGATGTCGGCTCTTCCGGAGCCTTCAATCATGTTTGCAACACCATAATGGTGTTGACATTAGCTTTATATAATTTCAAAGTAAAGAAATATCTTTTATTTCGAAGGATTGTATGTGTAGTGGCACTATCTACTAGACAGATATCTCTATGGTCCATTTGGAATCTATCAAATCATTATTATAAATAACATATTAGAAATAGAGATATGGAAAAGTTAGATTGCATTAAAGCAACATATTTTAATAGAAACACTACAGTAAGTTAAACAAAACAATATAATGTAACAAAGAACACTATTTGACATATACATTCTCATCGCCTATTAAATGGTCAATTCTTCCACTAGGATCTGCAAAGAAATCTAAGACGTCTAGGTGTGTAATATCCACAAGATCATAATAAAAATCCATAAGATCATCAGTAACATTTATAGGACCATTAGTAAAATTTGTCTCTATTTTTTTCCCTTTTCCTTTAGTGATACTTGATAAAGATCCACAAAATGTCTAAACATACGACAAGTACACGACCAGTGTCATTTTTTACCACTACGATAACAAAATTCTTCAAGATTTTAGGCTAATTTTTGTTTCTCTTTTTCTTGCTCTGCTTCAATAATATTATTACATTTCAGGTGCTACAGTGTGTCTCTTTTGGGACAATTAGGAGAATTATTTTTTGACCACCTTAGTAAGAGTTATTATGCCGACCATGACCACATCTACGACCATATCTATGCCCACACTCATGTCTCTGTCTATATAATGAAGTTGCATTTGTTTCAAGAAATGTAGTTCCATTCTCTTTAGGGAATGGTACAAAGCCAGTGAGACATGACTAATAATTTTTCATCACAAGGTCACTATGTTGTTCAGCCAGGAGAAGACATGATATCAATTCAAAATATTTAGTAAACCTACGCTCTAGATATTATTGTTGTAAGACAATATCTGAGGCATGAAATGTAGAGAATGTCTTTTTCAGTATATCTACATCTATAATTTTTTCTCTACATAATTTCAATTGTGAAGTAATTCTGAATAATGCAGAGTTGTACTCATTGACTGATTTAAAATCCTGCAACCTTAGGTGCGACAAATTATATCGAGCCCTTAGGAGAATGATAGTACACTAGTAGTCATACTTTTTTGTTAGATTGCTCCAAAGGATCAGTGGATCTTTCACCATGAGATATTCCACTTTTAAGCCTTCATAAATATGATGACGAAGAAATATCAGTGCCTATGTGCTATCTTTTAGGGATGTAGTGTTTTATTCTTTAATAGTATCACTAAGACTACTAGCTCTAAGGTGAAGTTCAACATCAAGTATCTATAATAAATAATTCTTTCTAGTGATATCCAACGTAGCAAACTCAAGCTTGGCGAGATTTGACATAATATAGATAAGATAAAGAGAATATTTAGATTCAAATGTACTAAATATTACCTCTATTTTAATACCTGTCACGCCCCGAATTTCCACAAACCCGAGACGCGACTGACGAGACAGAAAGTAAAATAAATAAAAGGACAAAAGTAATTAAATTCACTAAACATGCGTTCATCCTCATCCATACATAAGATAACATCGAATACATTGTTCATTAGTCATTCGGGCTTAAGCCCTTACATAACAAAATACAAGTTTCATGGCTCACAAATACATCACAGGCTTCACCCTATCAGGGCATCACAGAGTCTCCAGTGGCTGGAGGATCCTCATCTGAAAATGTTGCCCACGAATGGGTCAGCTCAACTGCTGGTATGATGAGATGCTAATGCCAGAAATAAAGCTAAGGCGTGGCATGTGCAAAGTGTACATTTATATCTAAATGACCATCAAAGCATCGCAGTAATACATGAATGATATGCATGACACACCCATGCACAACTCTATGCCACACCCATGTCTCATTTACGGGTACTCCCCGATGGCTCGAAGTACCAATGCAATGGCCAATTTTGGGTTTTTCACCACAGGATCTACACCCTCATAATGCAAAGCACCATGTGCTTACCCATGCCATGTTCTCAAGGAATTCATCATATGCCAATATGCCAATGCAATCTCAATGAATGTGGATCTCAATAATATAACATGCTCTGACAATAATAAATAAATCTCCAGTCAGTTTTACATACATGCATATCTCATGTGTTCATACATCATAATTCATGTTCTTCACTTTATTAAACTTGCAAGTAACACATAGCATGTGAACAACCAATTCCAAATAAACAGGTAAACACATTACAGATAAACACATACAGCATTCCAGTCATTCACAAATATTCCTAACTTAACTTCATTTCTAACACTAGCAAAACACCATACCTGAAGGGTCAGTCACAACCCTAAGAAGATCGTGCACTATATGTAACTGAACCGGCGGATGAAAATGCAGGAGATCAGATCGCCCCCTCCTGTCCTATCAGTGTCCCTAAAAGTAGAAATTACAACTCAGTCTATTGTTATTTGAATTTATGCTATTCATCAAATTTTATGTCTTTGATTCATAAGTTTCTATTATGCTAAATTAAGCTCTACCATTGGTTCTAGGACGTTGAAGAAAATAAGTTTAGGTTCTCGTAGAACTCAATTCGGACACCGGGGTTCAAAAGGGCAAAACATTCATTTTGCACTTTACACGTGTCCTTACATTTCGTGACCTCTTTTCACAAATCGGACTCCATTGTTGAGTCCGGAATGTTCGAGATAATAAAATTTCACTATTTGTTTACCTAATTCGGAGTTCGTTTGACTGTGTTTCAATCTAGGGGCATTTTGGTAATTTTAAAGGTTACTGCGGTTCTTTTATTTTTCGGGACCCCATCTCGTAAAACGGACCTCACCATTGGTCTCAGAAGGGTCGAGATAGTCAAAATACACTAATGACTTGTCCCATTTGGACTCCGGGATATTTTTGAATGTTTAATTAATTAAATTAATTAAATTAAATAATTAATTAATTAATTTAATTAATATTTTATTAATAATTTAATCAGGTGGGTAAAAGTGAAATTTCCAACAGTTGGGGGGTCAATTTGTAATTTTTGAAAGTTCAGGGTTAAGGTTCAAATTCCAAAAGGTTCAAGGTTCAAATTGAAATTAGCTTAATTTGTTATTCTCAATCAGGTTAACCAAACAGGGGCTAATCCTAGAACAGGGATAGGATATCCCTGTTTCAATTTAATTTCAATTTCTTAATTTCTTATCCTTGCAACCAAACGGGCCAAATTAGGTTTTTAATTTAAAACAGTAGGCCGACCAGCCCCGCCCGACCCGAATCCAGATCCGACCCGGAACCCGACCCGGTCACCCCATCTTCTTCCCCGATTTTTCGGTAGGGCAACAGTAGGTTTCCGGCTCCTTCTCCGACGCCGGCGACCGATCTCCGGCGAGTTTTTCAACTTTTCAAAATGTCATTTTCTAGAGTTTTTCAAGTAGGCTCCATATCCAACCTCCGTTTCCCTCCAAACCTTCCCCATCTCCACGAAATAGAGGGTCAAACCCTCGGTCAACTCTCAGGCCGAACCTTCCCCTTTCATTTTTGTCACCATTTGGTCATGGTTTTTCTCCCATTCTCATCCTAATGCATTTCTGCACTCAAGGGGACTAATTTCCCAACAACCAAACAAGTTTTTGCACATAAAATGTTAACACCCACATACTATGGCCGTGACCTGCAACCTAAGATCTTTCCCTAGTTTCTCACCCATTTCTTCTCATTCTTTTTGCCAAATGACCCCTACATTATGCCTCTAAGATCCTACCACTTGAATCAATTAAAATGCTTTAAAAAAAAT
The DNA here is from genome assembly GCA_008638375.1 of Nyssa sinensis. Classification (NCBI taxonomy): domain Eukaryota; kingdom Viridiplantae; phylum Streptophyta; class Magnoliopsida; order Cornales; family Nyssaceae; genus Nyssa; species Nyssa sinensis. The sequence goes on along the minus strand of CM018041.1, from coordinate 28,705,808 downwards.
TGAAACAGAAGCAGCCCACTTACCAAAGATTTCGGTTGTTTCCCCTTTTGGTTTGCTTCCCTTCTCCTTCTGTTCCTCTTGGTCACTTCTGTTTCCTCAGGACTCTCTCTCCCTTGCTCTCAGTCTTTCCTTCCTTCTCTTTTCTTCTCCAACCGAGACTAACTCTCTTTTTCTCTTCACTTTCTCTCTCTATATCTCTCTCTCTCTCTAACCCTCAGGACAGATCTGCCCCTCCCCACTCTCTTCACTCATGTATACCTACAAAACCCCACTCATGCACTCACCTAACCCCCCTTACACACCCACTGCCATACACCACCTCCCTTTGAGTGTATAACACTCCACACATGCACCCACACGGCACACACACATACACACTGTTCTATACACATATATATATATACACATATATATTTACACATTTAAATACACATACTCATATGTACACTCATATATACACCAACAATTTAATTTAAATAATATATACATATATACATACATCCATCATAATAATAATAATAATAATAATAATAATAATAATAATAATAATAATAATAATAATAATAAATTTTTATTTACAAAGAATAAATAATAATAAAAAAAAAAATTTCATGTTATAACATCCTTCCCTCCTTACAAAAATTTCGTCCCGAAATTTAAAACAACATAAAACAAAAGAAAAATGCATCACTGATCAAACAACTCAGGGTACCTAACTCGAACCTCGGCCTCACGCTCCCAAGTAGCCTCCTCAACCCCATGATGGTTCCAACGAACCTTGACCAAAGGGATGGTCCTGCCTCGCAAAACCTGGTCCCTCGAGTCCAATATCTCTACGGGTCTCTGGTCATAGGAAGCGTCCCCCTCTAACTGAAGATCTACCCAGTCAAGTACATGTGAGGGGTCGGGATGGTACTTCCTCAACATAGATACGTGGAAGACGTCGTGGACTCCTGATAGCTGCGGTGGTAAGGCCAGCTTATAAGCCACCTCACCAACTCTCCCAAGAATCTCGAAGGGGCCTATAAATTGTGGCGACAGCTTCCCACCGCGCCCAAATCTCCTCAAACCTCGTCTGGGAGATACCTTGAGGAACACATGGTCCCCCACCTCAAATGCCAAGGGTCGCCGCCTCCTATCTGCATAACTCCTCTGGCGGCTCTGGGCTGTCAACAATCGCTGTCTGATCACCTGTATCTTGTCCGTGGTCTCACGAACAATATCAGGTCCCAAGGCAGCTGTCTCTCCCACCTCAGTCCAACATACCGGAGAACGGCAAGGCCTACCATACAGTGCCTCAAATGGTGCCATCTCAATACTGGACTGGTAGCTGTTGTTGTAGGCAAACTCGACTAAGGCAAGGTGATCCTCCCAGCTACCTCTAAAGTCCATGACACAGGCCCTGAGCATATCCTCCAAGATTTGAATAGTGCACTCTGACTGGCCATCTGTCTGTAGGTGGAAGGCAGTACTAAACTGCAGCTGGGTCCCCAAGGCTGTCTGGAAGCTCTGCCAGAACCGTGCAGTGAAACGTGGGTCCCTGTCAGAAACTATGGATACCGGAACCCCATGTAGTCACACTATCTCTCGAATGTACAACCTGCTGAGGGCGTCTGATGAGTCAGTCACTCTGATCGGTAAGAAATGGGCGGACTTCGTCAGTCTATCCACAATAACCCAAATCGCATCATGGCCCCTAGGTGACTTCGGAAGACCCATCACGAAATCCATGGTAACATGTTCCCACTTCCACTCGGCTACCGGTAATGGCTGTAACAAACCTCCAGGCCTCTGGTGCTCAGCCTTTACCTGCTGGCACGTGAGACACCTAGCCACAAACTGTGCTACATCTGCCTTCATCCCAGTCCACCAATACTGTCGGCGCAGATCATGATACATCTTGGTGCCCCCTGGGTGCACCGCTAAGCGTGAATGGTGGAAATCCCTAAGGACATCAGTCCTAAGAGACTCGGGAACGAAGACTCTACCTCTGTATCTCAAACCAAGGTCAGAATGGACTGTCCATCCCTCAAATCCCTCAGGGCTAGCAATCCGTGCCCTAATCTGCTCAGCCTCAGTATCTAGCAACTGTGCCTCTATAACTCGGGTCAGAAGGGTAGGCTGAACACACAAGCTGAATAGGGTGGCGTGTCCCTCAGACTCGGTAAGCTCTAAGTCAAACTCCCCAATAGCTCCCATCATCTCCCACTCTCTGATGGCTAGGCTGGCTAAGGTGCTCCTCGACCTCCGACTGAGTGCATCAGCTACGACGTTGGCCTTCCCAGGATGGTACTGAAGGTCAAAGTCGTAATCCTCTAGATACTCCATTCATCTCCTCTGTCGAAGGTTCAGATCCTTCTGTGTAAAGATATACCTGAGGCTCTTGTGGTCCGAGAACACCTCAAATCTCACCCCATATAAATAGTGTCGCCAGCTCTTAAGAGCAAAAATGACGGCAGCCAACTCTAAATCGTGGGTGGGGTAGTTCTTCTCATGGCTCTTCAGCTGGCGAGAACCATAAGCTACTACCCGGCCTTCCTGCATCAATACACAACCCAGTCCCTCTCGGGAAGCATCACAGTATACAGTATAACCCAAGCCTCCCTCAGGGATAATCAGGACTGGAGCTGAAGTCAATCTCCTCTTCAGCTCCTGAAATGACTGCTCACAGTCGTCGGTCCACTGAAATCTGACGCCCTTGCGCGTCAGCCGAGTCATCGGTGCGGCAAGTTGAGAAAATCCCTCTACAAAACGGCGGTAGTACCCTGCTAACCCCAAGAAACTCCGTATCTCAAATACATTCCTCGGCCTCTCCCAGCTCATAACAGAGTCGACCTTAGAAGGGTCAACAGATACTCCACTCCCTAGATACCACGTGGCCCAAAAACTGTACCTCCTGGAGCCAGAACTCGCACTTGGAGAGCTTGGCAAACAGCCTGTGCTCTCTCAAGATCTGTAACACAGTACGTAGGTGGAAAGCATGCTCATCCTCAGAAGGTGAGTAAATCAAAATATCGTCCACAAACACTACCACGAACTGATCTATGTACTGGCCAAAGACACGGTGCATCAAATCCATGAATGCCGCTGGGGCATTCGTCACACCAAATGGCATCACCACAAACTCAAAGTGACCATAGCGAGTGCGGAAGGCTGTCTTCGCTATGTCCTCCTCTCGCACTCTCAACTGGTGATACCCAGATCGAAGATCAATCTTCGAGAAGCATCTCGAACCCCTCAACTGATCAAACAAGTCATCGATCCTGGGTAACGGGTACTTGTTCTTAACAGTCACCCGGTTCAGCCTCCGGTAGTCCACACATAACCGCAACGTCCCGTCCTTCTTCTTCGCAAAGAGTGCATAGGCACCCCAAGGAGAAGTGCTAGGACGGATGAACCCCTTACCCTGAAGGTCAGTTAGCTGCTCCTTCAGCTCTCTCAACTCTGCTGGAGCCATGCGGTATGGTGGGATAGATATGGGTACAGTACCGGGGATAAGCTCGATGGTAAACTCCACCTCCCGCCTCGGTGGCAAACTAGTCAAACTGTCAGGAAAAACATCAGGAAACTCCTCTACCACCGGTGGTAACACAACCCCTGTAGCCTCACTATCCCCTGCAATCATACTAGCCAACATATAGCTATGGGCTCCCCAACTCCTAGAGTCGTACAAGGGTGGTACTAAGAAGTCTCCACGGTCTCCCGTGAAATAAAAACAATCCCCCTCAGGGGTGCACACTGTAACTCTCCCCCTAAAACAATCGATACTAGCTCGGAAAGTAAACAGCCAATCCATACCCAAGATAATGTCGAAGCTAGTCATATCAAGCACAATAAAATCAAAGCAGAGAGTACGGTCAGCTATCTCAAGTGAACAACCCCTACAAATCCTGGTCAATGTCACACTACCCCCAACAGGGGTATCAACACGTAGTGGTGGATCCATCCGGTCTATAGTCAACCCCAAAGACATGGCAAATGCAGTGGATATAAAAGAATACGATGCACCAGAGTCTATCAACACGATAGCCCATGAACTGAACATAAGAAAGGTACCTCGTACTACTGATGGCCCAGCAGTAGAAGTCTCTGGGGTAGTAACTGCGTACACCCTGCCCTGTACGGTCTGACCCTGTCTGCCTCCCCCTCTCTGCCCCTGCTGTCCTCCCCCTCTCGGGGCTGGAGCTCTAACACTCAATGCTGAGGATGCTGGCTGATAATAAGGTGCCGGGGGTCTATAGCCTGACTGTGTCTGGGGTAAAGGCACCTGGGTGGGCTGGAAATAGTGGGGCCTCGGTGCGCTCTGGGAAGTCTGCCCCTGAGGACAGTGGGCCTTGACATGGCCCGGCTGATGACAAGTATAGCACACTGGCGTGGCCCTCCAGGCCTGACTCTGAGACTGGGATGGAAGTGGTAGCTGACTCGGTCCTGTCCCTGACCCCTGACTAGGATCTCTATGTGGGCAATCAGCCATCCTGTGGCCAGGCTGTCCACACTAGTAGCATGTGATGGTCAGCTGTGGTGCCCCTCCTCGAGGAGTAATAGACACAGTGGGCTGGGGAGCTAAAAGCTGCGTAGGCCTCTGGGATGTAGATGGAGAAGAGGTACTGCCTCGGAACCTCTTCGGCGGCCTCCTACCAGAATGAGCTGGGACGGTCACAGTAGGCTGAGCTGGTGTAAGTGCTAGTGCTGTGGCTGGTCTGGTCTGAGTCCGGGACTCCCTGATCCCTCTGAGAGCTGCCAACTCCCGCTCTACCCTCGTGGCCCTGATCACAGCCTCCTCGTAAGTGTCAATGATGTGACCCGCCAGTCTATCCCTGATAGAGGTCTTCAGCCCCTCTAGAAAATGATAAACTCTCAGCTCCTCTACCCCAATAATGTGCGGGGCAAACCTGCCCAATGCGGTAAACTGGGACTCATACTGCGTCACGGTCATGTCCCTCTGTAGTAAGGTCTCAAACTCTCTCCTGAACCCGACCCTAGCAGTCGCTGGAAAGTAGTGGTCATTGAACATGGCCACAAATGCATCCCACCCCTCTCCGAACCTGCTAATCCTGCCGGCAGATACCTTCTACCACTGGCTCGCTAGCCCTGTAAACTGGAAGGTGGCACATCGGATCCTCAGGTGTGGCTCAACAATCCCTAGTGAGTCCAGGATCCTCACAATCTGGTCCAGCCACTCCTCGGCCACCAAAGGATCAGGCTGTCCTGCAAATGACGGTGGCCTCATCCGCTGAAACGCCTTCATGACGAAGGTGTCTCTGGTCTCCCCACCGGCCGCTCTAGCCGCGGCACCGGCAGCCCTGGCCTCGGCATCAGCAGCCCTGGCCTCAGCATCAGTGGTCCTGGCCTCCTGCATAGCACGGAAGCACTCCTGTATAATGGTCGCCAAATCTCTGGCGCCAATAGTCTGCCCTACCTCCTCCACAGGGGCTGGAGCAATATCCTCCTCAGCTGTACTATGCTCAGGAATGTCAGCTGGGGCAACTACCTCCTCAACCACATCAGGAATAGGGGCAGCAGCTCTAGATCTGCCACGACGAGGCTGGGCGGCACCTCGAGGCGCACCCCTACCCCTACCCCCTCTAGGTGGTCTGCCTTCTCGTAGGAGCTCGTCTAGGAGGCATATCTACAAGTCCAAGAGAAAATTTTAGTATCACTTCTTCACGTAATCACAATAAGGCATGCATTAGGACACATAATCACGTAGCACATAAGATCCTATCACATGCTGCTAACAGTTCATACTAAGTCTCATTCTCTTCTCTAGGGTCTCATGGTGTTAAACAACACCCCACAGTCTCTAGGTATTCGAACCTATGCTCTGATACCACGTTGTCACGCCCCGAATTTCCACAAACCCGAGACGCGACTGACGAGACAGAAAGTAAAATAAATAAAAGGACAAAAGTAATTAAATTCACTAAACATGCGTTCATCCTCATCCATACATAAGATAACATCGAATACATTGTTCATCAGTCATTCGGGCTTAAGCCCTTACATAACAAAATACAAGTTTCATGGCTCACAAATACATCACAGGCTTCACCCTATCAGGGCATCACAGAGTCTCTAGTGGCTGGAGGATCCTCATCTGAAAATGTTGCCCACGAATGGGTCAGCTCAACTACTGGTATGATGAGATGCTAATGCCAGAAATAAAGCTAAGGCGTGGCATGTGCAAAGTGTACATTTATATCTAAATGACCATCAAAGCATCGCAGTAATACATGAATGATATGCATGACACACCCATGCACAACTCTATGCCACACCCATGTCTCATTTACGGGTACTCCCCGATGGCTCGAAGTACCAATGCAATGGCCAATTTTGGGTTTTTCACCACAGGATCTGCACCCTCATAATGCAAAGCACCATGTGCTTACCCACGCCATGTTCTCAAGGAATTCATCATATGCCAATATGCCAATGCAATCTCAATGAATGTGGATCTCAATAATATAACATGCTCTGACAATAATAAATAAATCTCCAGTCAGTTTCACATACATGCATATCTCATGTGTTCATACATCATAATTCATGTTCTTCACTTTATTAAACTTGCAAGTAACACATAGCATGTGAACAACCAATTCCAAATAAACAGGTAAACACATTACAGATAAACACATACAGCATTCCAGTCATTCACAAATATTCCTAACTTAACTTCATTTCTAACACTAGCAAAACACCATACCTGAAGGGTCAGTCACAACCCTAAGAAGATCGTGCACTATATGTAACTGAACCGGCGGATGAAAATGCAGGAGATCAGATCGCCCCCTCCTGTCCTATCAGTGTCCCTAAAAGTAGAAATTACAACTCAGTCTATTGTTATTTGAATTTATGCTATTCATCAAATTTTATGTCTTTGATTCATAAGTTTCTATTATGCTAAATTAAGCTCTACCATTGGTTCTAGGACGTTGAAGAAAATAAGTTTAGGTTCTCGTAGAACTCAATTCGGACACCGGGGTTCAAAAGGGCAAAACAGTCATTTTGCACTTTACACGTGTCCTTACATTTCGTGACCTCTTTTCACAAATCGGACTCCACGGTTGAGTCCGGAATGTTCGAGATAATAAAATTTCACTATTTGTTTACCTAATTCGGAATTCGTTTGACTGTGTTTCAATCTAGGGGCATTTTGGTAATTTTAAAGGTTACTGCGGTTCTTTTATTTTTTGAGACCCCGTCTCGTAAAACGGACCTCACCATTGGTCTCAGAAGGGTCGAGATAGTCAAAATACACTAATGACTTGTCCCATTTGGACTCCGGGATATTTTTGAATGTTAAATTAATTAAATTAAATAATTAATTAATTAATTAAATTAATATTTTATTAATAATTTAATCAGGTGGGTAAAAGTGAAATTTCCAACAGTTGGGGGGTCAATTTGTAATTTTCGAAAGTTCAGGGTTAAGGTTCAAATTCCAAAAGGTTCAAGGTTCAAATTGAAATTAGCTTAATTTGTTATTCTCAATCAGGTTAACCAAACAGGGGTTAATCCTAGAACAGGGATAGGATATCCCTGTTTCAATTTAATTTCAATTTCTTAATTTCTTATCCTTGTAACCAAACGGGCCAAATTAGGTTTTTAATTTAAAACAGTAGGCCGACCAGCCCCGCCCGACCCGAATCCAGATCCGACCCGGAACCCGACCCGGTCACCCCATCTTCTTCCCCGATTTTCCGGTAGGGCAACAGTAGGTTTCCGGCGCCTTCTCCGGCGCCGGCGACCGATCTCCGGCGAGTTTTTCAACTTTTCAAAATGTCATTTTCTAGAGTTTTTCAAGTAGGCTCCATATCCAACCTCCGTTTCCCTCCAAACCTTCCCCATCTCCACGAAATAGAGGGTCAAACCCTCGGTCAACTCTCCGGCCGAACCTTCCCCTTTCATTTTTGTCACCATTTGGTCACGGTTTTTCTCCCATTCTCATCCTAATGCATTTCTGCACTCAAGGGGACTAATTTCCCAACAACCAAACAAGTTTTTGCACATAAAATGTTAACACCCACATACTATGGCCGTGACCTGCAACCTAAGATCTTTCCCTAGTTTCTCACCCATTTCTTCTCATTCTTTTTGCCAAATGACCCCTAAATTATGCTCTCTAAGATCCTACCACTTGAATCAATTAAAATGCTTTAAAAAAAATTGAAACAGAAGCAGCCCACTTACCAAAGATTTCGGTTGTTTCCCCTTTTGGTTTGCTTCCCTTCTCCTTCTGTTCCTCTTGGTCACTTCTGTTTCCTCAGGACTCTCTCTCCCTTGCTCTCAGTCTTTCCTTCCTTCTCTTTTCTTCTCCAACCGAGACTAACTCTCTTTTTCTCTTCACTTTCTCTCTCTATATCTCTCTCTCTCTCTCTAACCCTCACGACAGATCTGCCCCTCCCCACTCTCTTCACTCATGTATACCTACAAAACCCCACTCATGCACTCACCTAACCCCCCTTACACACCCACTGCCATACACCACCTCCCTTTGAGTGTATAACACTCCACACATGCACCCACATGGCACACACACATACACACTGTTCTATACACATATATATATATATACACATATATATTTACACATTTAAATACACATACTCATATGTACACTCATATATACACCAACAATTTAATTTAAATAATATATACATATATACATACATCCATCATAATAATAATAATAATAATAATAATAATAATAATAATAATAAATTTTTATTTACAAAGAATAAATAATAATAAAAAAAAAAATTTCATGTTATAACAATACCTCCGTAGTGGACCAAAGCTTTGTACTGATAACGTATTGTAAAAGTGATAGACAATAACCAATCACATAAGTGCACACAAATATTTACATGATTCGGCTTTAGGCCTACGTCCCCAATTAAGAGAGAGAAGGAATTTCACTAATCTATTTTAGGAGGAATACAATATGAGATCTCACTATGCTCACTAGTAGATTACTCTAGTAGTGAAATTCACTGTATTGAAATCATTTTGTAATTCTAAAATGAATCTATTATCTCTTTTATATCGAAGAAATTTGCTGCCTTCATCACCTTCATTTCATCGCCGGCAATTACTAATTGATATAACAAATGAAATGCAACCAAAGGCCACGTGGGGTGATGACACCCATCAATCTTCTATTTACAACACGGTGAAATATAATTCCTAGTTAGGCATCCCTTTTTTTCTTTTATGGAAGCGATGGGAGTATCAACGATGTTTGACTTTAAATTAGGTAAGAGAAATCTTTTCTTACTCACGTATGTATCACAATCACAATCTGTTACGTATTCAATGTACATGTACTTTTTAATATTACTTAATTTTTATCTTTTATTTAAAACTAAATAGTCACATGATATACAAGTAATTGCTTACATGCCAGATGATGGTTGTGACACGTACGTGGGTAGGACGAAGTTACTCCTACTTGATTTGAAGCCAAGCAATGTCCATAAGGTATTAGCAATTAAGTAAGAACATACAATCTAACAGTATTAAGAGTCTCTCAAATATGGGCCTTGGACACACATATTAGCCCAGTACATGGCTGAATGAAATGAAAATAATGCTCACATCCCCTAATAAGGGGAGTGAATCTTGAACTCGTGAACTTTTCCTAATAAGGAAGACATGATGGCCAACTGGACTAACTCTAGTTGGGTATTAGGCATCCATTTTTGTACGAAATGGTAAAAAATAGTAGTCAACAAAATGGAATAAAAATTAAAAAATCAATGAAACAATTGATATTGTCAAAATTTTGTAGGAAAAAATAAAAAAAAAATTTCTAAAAAATTTTAATCCAAAAAATTCATAATAATTTTTTTGTATCTAAAAGATCCAAAAGAATAAAATTTTACTACAAAAAAGTGCAACTATGAATTTATATCTTAACACCATTAAAAAAAAATTACTGATTAGACTTAAATAGTCTTCAAAATACATGTTAAAAATACTAAATAGTTGATAAAATAAATTCTTCAATCTAACCAAAAAAATATAACATTTTTATTTATCTAAAAGGCCTAAAACATAAATTCTCACTTCATAAAATGTTATGATATTTTTGAATTGAAGAAATTATTTTATATATTTTATAATTTTTTTTCTAAAATATATCTTGAAAGCTATTTTAGTCTAATCAATGATATTTTTTAACAGTATTAAGATGAAAGCTAATAGTTGAACTCTTCTGTATTAAAAGTTTATTTTTTAAAATTTTTTAGATAGAAAAAATGTATATTGTACTTTTTCACTTGAAAGTTTCATTTTAAGTACTTTTTAGTATTTTTCCCTGTATTGTGTAACAACCTCAAATCCTTATAGATGGCTTGCATAATATGAATATGGGTGTGATAATCTTAAGTCTCTTTTAGAGTCATGGTTTGCCTTAGCTAATATGATTGCACACAACCTATCACCTCTCTTCAATGGCTGGGCTATTCATCGAAGTTTTCCCTATTATCAATTCTTACTTTCTATAAGGGGGTTTCCATTTCCCCTCTAATCTGACTGAACTTTTCATTAGCACTATCAACATTGTTAGGACCATGGGGTCCGATGTTGTAATTGGCTAATCCGATTTTGACAAAACATGTTTTGATTATAATCATTACATTAGTCCTAGGCTTAGAGTATCTTAATACCCATTTTACCCTAAGATGGTTCAAGCTTCATTGCCGTGATCGTCTACTGGCTGTCTTGGTTCTTGAAGGATCAATTGGGTAATTTGAACTTTTGTTTTGATTTGGATCTCACACACTCACACATTGCATACATTGCATATATTAGACATCATATCATCATGTGTGTTACCTTGTGTTTGTGAAACAATTTTTCCAAAAAATGCATATTTCAAAACACTCAAGGAAATTGAGTTCACAAGACAAACAAAGAATGAACAACTCTTTATTGCTTGTTTGAACGAACCATTGGTTCATTCGAACAATGGTTCATTCGAACGAACAACAAAAGGTTCATTTTTGCTCGTTCTTTTTCATTCGTTGGGTCTGCATCAAACTAAGAGCTGCAAAGTCTGATCTTTGCTCATTTGATGTTCGTTCTATGCTCGTTCGAACGAACTAGTGTTGGTTCGAATGAAGAATGATTCGTTTGAAAGAACAATATGCAAAAAATAAAAATTTTGATATTTTAAAGCTTATTTTGTGATCCAATCTCATTCATATAAATTGACAAAAATTTAATTTCTATGTGATAGAACATAGTGAGAGAGGGTTCTAATTATGAGAGCTATACACTTGAGAGTTCTAATTGCTTTCATGACTGAACAATCATAATTTATATCATGCATATCTATACTTAATCTTCCATTGATTTAGATCAAATCACATGATCCAAGTTAATATAAAGAGCCCCAATTCCATGTCAATTCACCATTGAAGAGTGTGAGTTCAAGCTTAAGGAGTCATTGTTGAGCGATCAACAGATACCAAAATTGTGAGAATTTGCAATTGTGAAATGGCCTGATCGGAGGATTCTGAGATTGTGAAAAGCGTTCGGTTGTATGAAGATTTTGATTATGAGGAGCTTATGGATTCAAGAGAGATTGAAGACATGAACGGGTAGAATGGAGCTTGAGGTACAAAGTCCGGTTTGTCTTTGCATTGTAATTCAATCTCGAGCATGGTGGAATTCTTTCCCGAGCATGGCCGGCTCTAGAGTTTTCCACCGCGAATATTTTTTTGTGGTGGTTTCTCTGTTATCACTTCGATTTGCATTTTCTTTAACTCATCATGCATTAAAATTTTCAATTTACTTGAATTAATTGCTTTCGCTAGATAGATACTTAGGTTTTCACGAATTATGAGAATTGATCTTCAATTGAGAACCTTAATTATGAAATTGGAATAAAAAATTGAATTGTAGAATTGATGATTGATCACTTAGTTGAATTTCAATTTGAATTGTAGAATTGAACTGGTGGATCATTTATGTTGTGTTGAATGGTATGTCATGACAAAAACTACTTGATTACAAACTTAGATGGATTTTGATGTGTAATTGAATTTTGCACTATTGTTGAATATTCCTTGAATTTACAATTTATTTACTTTGCTAATTTGGTAGTTGTTAGTGTTTTGGTTGAAAAATTGCAGAAATTTGAAACCCCTTCTAGGTTATATTCACACCACGGGACCAACCAACAAAGTGGTATAAGAGCCTACTCTCATAGGCAATTGATTGGATACCTAAGTGTGAAAATTAGAAGGAATAAGAAATGGTGGATCAATCTTCCGTCCACCTCTTTTTGATAGCTCAAATTATGTTTATTGGAAAGCTTGCATGAGGGCATTCCTAAGAGCCATGGATGAGTGAGTATGGCTTGCTGTCCAAGAAGGTTGGACCACTCCTGGTCATAATTGCAACTATGTAAATCCCCTTCATTCCTAAGCCTCCAAACACATAGACAGAGTTAAAGCTCAAAGTTAATGGATACAACACTAAAGGCTTAAATTTTATTTTCAATGCGATAACTCCAGATGAGTTTTACCGTATCATGACATATGAAACATTCAAAGAGGCATGGGATATCCTCGAGACTACTCATACAGATACGTCGACGGCTAAAAGGTCTAAGCTTCAAATGCTCACCTCTAGGTTTGAATCACTTAGAATAGAGAATTCAGACAATTTGGTCTAGTTCTATGCAAAGTTAAGTGATATAGTGAACTCTTTATATAACCTAGGTAAAAAGATTGATAGGACCAAAATTGTTAGGAATGTATTGAGATCTCTCTCCGAGAGATTCCAACCTAAGGTTACCATCATTGAAGAGAGTAAGGATGTGGAATCTTTTGTTGTTGATGAACTAGTTAGCTCTTTGCAAACATTTGAGCTAACTCTAAGGTAAACAAAGAAGTCCAAAAGTCTTGTCTCAAAATCAACTTAAGAAGATAATGAAGGGGATATTGAGATGGACCCCAAGTGTATGAATGATGAAGACCTAGCCTTATTTGTGAGGAGGTTCAACAAATACTTCAAGGGTAGAATGACTAATCCTAAGGGATCACAAAATTACAATAGAAGATCCCTAGGAAACTCTAGCAACACAAAAGGCAAGGTTCAAAAAACTTTTTCTAGTAGTGATAAAAGAAGACCTTCATCTCAATCCTTATCCAAGCCGATAAAATGCTATGATTGCCATAATCCTGGTTATATAGTGGCCGATTGCCCAAACAAGAAAAGGGGAAAGTCTAATAATAAAAAGGCAAGGAAATCCACTTTATCCGATTGTGAGGAAGAGGAGGAAGAGGAAAATGAAGAGGATGAAGATGATGATGATGAAAATGAAGAAAATCAATTCTTGGATTTTACATGTATCACCAATGTCCTTGAAGACTCTTCATCCATTGAGGATGATAAACAATGGGACAATGAAAACTTTGTGAGTAGTAATAGTGATAGTGATGAAGAAGATAATATTCAGATTGCAAAAGAAAAGCTACTCAATGAGTCAATTAATCTCAAGAAATATAATATGAAACTTATCATTAAACTCAAGTTATGTGAGAAAGAGAAGAGTTTTCTTGTAGTTGATCAATCTTTATTGAATCAACTAAATGAGAAAAAATTATCTCTCTTAGAAAAGGTAGAGTCCTTAAAAAAATAAAGAAATTAATTGGTTGTTGAGGTGGGGGGACTTAAATTTTCCATAAAAGCTTGTAGTGTTGAAAGAATGAATTAAATTCTAAATTTCACTCACTTAGTGAAAAATTCAAACAAACTAGGGAAATCAAAATCACTCTTGAGGATAGGTCGAATAAGTTAGCTAAAATGCTCAATTTTTTCCAAATCAAGAATGATAAAAATGGATTAGGCTATGAAAAATTTTTGGAAAAAGAAAATCCTACAACATCCGCTCTATGTCAATCATCTACACTCAAATTAACTGTGTTTGTTTCCTCTAAATCTAAAGGTATAGAAACACTTCAACCCAACAGGCAACCACATCCCCAACCAAAGCCTCAAGCACAATCTCTTCCACAACCTTAAACTAGACCACGAGCTAAACCTCAACCTAAATTATTGTTTTGCTCTTATTACTTTGTTGATGGTCATTCTAGGAGGAAGTATGAGTTTGCAAAGAAAAAACAATAAAATTCTCACATCCTGACCTTGGAAAATAAGATAAGGATTACATCATTGAAGCAACAGTTGGACATTTATATTCAAAACTGTAGGAGCATGGCTTAAAGGATCTTTGAAATGACAAACTTTGAAAAGTTCCATGCCAATCCTTGCCCTTATACCAAGGTAAAAAAGAACAAAATTCAACACGTCGCACCTACTCCCAAAAACCATCTAAGATAAATTTGGGTTAAGAAGGACAAATTGAAAGGTCTAAAGAAGAAATGTGTTAGTCACATTCTGCATTTTGCTTTTTCCTTGGGGAGAGCAAATGCTTCTCTTAGATGACTAAGAGAGAAATTAGAAATTTAGGGATCATTCTCTTTAATCTCGTTTTAGAGTATCCCTAGAACTTGCTTAGATTTCTCTTACTCCAATTCTTGTTGAAAATCTTTCCTTGAGTAAGTTGATATTCCATAGTTTAGGTGAACTTTAGTTAGTCATCTATTCTAGGTCTATGGTTTCCCTTTGTGTATTTTTGTTTTATGTCATAGTTAGGTGCATTTCAAACATTTGTGAATCAAATAAAATCCAAAAAAAAAAATTTCTTTTGTTTTCATAACTAATAGTAATCCCATTTTTTTTTTTTTTGAAAAAGGAAAATGAATTGAAATGTATTGTAAGTGATTGAGACTATGTCATGTGTACTTTATTTTGTCAATATCCTCTCTTATTCTTATTCACTTGAGTACATGCAATCATTCTTTCTACTTGTGATCTCATTGTTTTTGTCTTGCATACTCCTTACATAAGATTGCCCTGTAGATAGGTTGGACTTAATGATTTTATACTTATATTTCAATAAGTCCATGGCTAGAAGGATTGATTTAGGTCGAAAAAAATTAAATGACCTAAAAGAAAATTCCTAAAAAGAAAATGACACTCGCATTAAATGAAAAATCAAAGAGTGGGAGGAAAGGTGTTTAACCCCAAAATTCGGAATAAATTACATATCCTACTCTTGTTAATAATATATGCACAACGTAGGCCGGAACCCCATCAGTATGTGTACAGTAGTGCTATGTATTTTGTACTTTGAATATAAACCAATTGTTAAGAACATTTGTTTCTAAACTTGGTTGTATACTTTGTTCCAGCGATCAATAATTCTAAGAAGCCATGATATATTGCCTCTTGTCCTTTGATTTCTCTGTATACATGGCTAAATGCATTTTAATACTAATACTAGAACAATGACCTACATATGATCAAGTAGACACAATAATTAAAATATAATATAAAACAAAAGAATGGAGAAAAGCTACAACCATCCCTTTGTTTTCAAAAGCGATTATAATAAAAATTTATTATATATATATATATATGTGTGTGTGTGTGTGGAATTTGGTCACGTGTGAGGAAATATCAAGAGTTGTGTAGAATGTTCTAGCGACAGTCATGCTGAGCCACCGACATACTCCATTCTAGATTCTTCCGTGTGCTTATAAATTTCTACTGAACAGTGCTCAGGAAGAAAATTTTAGTTCCAGACCTTCTCAACCCAATCTGCGCTTTCGGTTCCTCACTTGTCTTTTATTCCTTCCACACCTTATTCCCTGTTTTGTATCATCAACATCGACTAGGCATTCGATAAATTTCTGTATAGTTATTTGGGGCTGATCAAGCTAGTTAATTTAAGGATTGAAAACTAGTAAATAGACGCAGCTGTGCAAATTAATTAAGCCACAAATTCCAGCTCTTGGCTGCTGGCGTTGAAGTAGAGCAGAAGCTGTGCAACGGCCTTGATCTTTCTCTTTCTGATTCAACCACGATAAGTTGTGATGTGCCACTCATTTATATGGTTGCCTTTATCATGATAGTTGATTTAAGTTTTAAATAAATAACGAAAAAGCTCTACTAGAGCAGAATTCCCAATTCTAATCCTAGAATCTGTTTTGACAATATTAAAAGATTTTCATGTGTTTCTTCCTAATTATTTAAATAATGCCCAGTCCTTGTAACTATTACAGAGGGATTTATTATTATTCTGCTGTTGAATTCTTTGTGTAGCACAAGATTTAAATAAGAGAAATTAGAAAGAGGTGGGATTGGTGCGGCTGCTGGAATGTGCAGTGGATTTGGAATAGGAATTCAGCTATTGATTTGGATATTGAACAGCCTTTGATTTAAATATAATTCAGCTATTAAATTAAATATAGTTCAGCTATTAAATTGGATATAATTCAGCTATTAATCTGAATATAATTCAACTATTAAATTAAATATAGTTCAGCTATGAAATTGGATGTAATTCAGCTATAAATCTGAATATAATTCAGCTATGAAAGTAAATATAATTCAGCTATTAAATTGGATATAATTCAGCTATTAAATTAAATAATGGATCAGTTATTAAATTGAATATAGTTCAATTATTAAATTGAGTGTAGTTCAGGTTTTAATTTGAATATAGTCCCAGATATTGGATGAAAAGTTGGTGAGGAAAATTCTGGACAACAGTTGTTAGGGACAGGCCCCAACAGGGACTGATCTTTACTTGTAATAGATTTATCAAGGGACATATTTATAGGTAAATACAAAATGTTGATGAGGTAAAATCCCTATTAGCCATTATAAATTTTAATTGATTGTTCTTGTGGATTATATATATAAGATAGGCATGAAATCACTACAGACTTTGATTAGAAAATTGCCCCAAACAGCTGTTCTACCGTGGCAGGAACTGCTTCTGCCCTACACCATTCTCTCTACCATTTTGTTGACAGGTTCACCAACTAATGTACATCAATTAAACTCTTTGATTATTAATCTTCCCCACACGCTACTGCCCTGAACTAATTATTTGCAACTGTAATTAACTGCTGTTCTGTCAATTTTCTTTGATTGGGTTCTACACCATTTATTTATAAATTGGTAGGAACCGAAATTCCCAACAAGCCAATAGCCGTTTGTGTGCTATGAAGGGTTGAGACCTTGTGTTGTGACCTGGAAATTTCTAAAAGAATTTCTAGGAGAACTCCTGATAATTTTCCTCTATTACCCTGTACTGGGACTGAACTAATATAGTCGGGTTAGCTAAAGAAATGTCCTGATTTTGAGCCACAATAATTGTGGCATTAAATTCAATCCATCTTAATTGGATTAATATATAATTTATAATTGACTAAGCAACAAGTCTGATATTTAGTGGTTGCAGGAAATTAGAGAAATAGGTAAAATATATTATCATCAATAACTGATGTCTGTGATTACTATTCTAGGACTTCCGAATGTAGAATCGACAGGAAGAGAATCTGAACTAGTTTCAACTAACTGTGAGTAACTCGGACTCCTGACTTGGCGTATATTTTTTGTACTATCTAAATCCGTATATTGTACTACTTTATATGCTAAACTGTTTCATGCATTGTACTATTTTAATGCATATGCTTTCATGCATACTTATTGTATTGCATTACTTGTGGCATGATTTTGTTCTATCTTGCCTTCTGATATATCCTGTTGATTCTGTTCGGGTCTGTTTTTCTGTCACCCATGCTTTGGAGTTTGATTTGATTCAGTTTGATATGTTGAGTCTTACTCTGGGCCCACCACAGGATTGAGTGATTTTATGCCAGAGCACGACCCAGAGGGTAGAGGCCCCACGAATAGTCCGCTTATGGGCAGCTGGGAAGGCTCGTCTGTATGATTGGCATTCTGTTCTGTTTCTGTCCCGTTCAATTCTGTTCTGTTCTGCTCTGATATTGACCCTAGAGGGTAGAGGCCCCACGAGTCGTCCGCTTATGGGCAGCTGGGGAAGGTTCAGGCATTTGATGCTAAGCCTTTGATTGATTAGTATTTTGTTCTGTTCAGTTTTGATCTGTTTTGTCCGTTCTGTTCTGTTCTGTTTGATCTGATCTGTTCTGTTCTGTTCTGATCTAATCTGTTTGAGCTGCATTTATTCTACATGAGCTGCAATATTCTATTTGAGCTGCATTTGGAGCATAAATGTATATATGAACTGGTTTTGAAACCCATGGCAGGAACCTATGTTACTCACTGAGCTTGTTTAAGCTCATTCCATTTATCTAACATTTTTCAGGAATCATTTCCATTGGATTAGAAAGCACAATGACATGATACGTGTAGACTGAAAGGCATTCTTAAGTGAGGATCTGATAGCAATAAAATGTGGAGACTTGGGGACTTTATTCATATACAATAGATGTGTAGGGACATGGCTCATGGTAATGATACTCTGGAGAAATTGGATAAGCTTTGTGTTATATATTGTGACTTTATGGCTACAGTTATTAGTTGTTTAGTTTTAGACTTGCTCTGTGGTACATACCTCTGTGGTATTTATAGAAGAGTTGCATTCCCGAGATGTGAAAGGTTTTAATTTCTACTATTCTAACCCTACATTTGGAATGCAATTTATCGTAAGGTTCAGAAGATTGCCTTTGGTTGGTCGCATTGTCGGTCGGAGACTGGCAAGGCGGCTAACTAGCATCACATCTTCAGCATCCGTGTAGGGTGGGGTGCGGGATGTGACAAAAGGGCTGTTGAGATAGTGCGTTTGCTAGCATTGGAAATCCTTTGAAAAGAGCAGCCAACTCAACTATGTGAAAGCCACCTTGCAAAATGTGAGAAAAGTGCAAATTCAAGTTGCAAAATTTAGCTTTTAAGCTAAGAGGGAGTTTTGGTTAGAAATGGTCAAAATCCCTAAATTGATTGACTAAGGTTGTTTGCTCTTATTGTAGTGTAAATCATTCAACACCATAGAGTCAACTTTGAAATAAGAACATTTCATGTTTGAAGTTATTGCATATATCTAAACACCATGTTTAAGTGAGTGGAGAGTGAGCTTGCATGAATTTACGTGATCTAGGATTAATTAAATATATTGATTCAATTTAGAACATATTTTATATTCTCTATGCCACTTAAAATGTTCTTATATTTTTAGATTTCAACTCAAAAACATTGGGATTGTTTTTAGCTTTCTTGATAAAAGAATTCATCTTAGAGTTTTTCAAGCTAAAAACTGAAGTTTTCCTTCAAAAAATTATGTTTCCCTTGTTTTTGCTCAATTGATTGGGGCAGATGATAGTTAATAGAGCATGACACTTTGTTTTTTTGAGAGAAGTGAAGTATCAGGTCCCTATTCGAATGAACCCTCGTTCGAATGAAAGCTCATTCAAACAAAGGTCACTTATTCGTTCGAATGAGAGACTGATCATGTGAGTGCATGCACCGAAAAAAATTAGGGAGGAGTGTCAAACAAACCTCCGCAGCTTTAAAAGTCCGTTTCCTTAAGGTGGGAGGGGAACACGCCTCCTTTTCGGATTGGGGTATACATGAAAACAGAAAGGAGTCGCCAGCTTGTTTAGACTAAATAAAAAGCAAACTTGATACAACCTATGTAAAAAGAATAATAAAGAAAATTGAAATTACAATGCTTTGGTTCTATTTACATTCTAAACTCCTTGACATGGGTTAAAATAAAGTAAAGTAGAACTAATCTATAATGAGCCAAAGAATTCTGAATCCAGGAGCTAAGGTACGAGATGGGAAGGGGTTAGGCATCCTTCTCGCCCAGTCCGAATGGACTGGCCTCAAGTGTTCATTCACAAGGCTTATATTGCATGACATAAAACTTAACAAAGAGTGAACATTCAGAGATAATGATAGTAATGACATAAATGAATAAAATAAATGGAATAAATAAAGTAAATAAACTAAAAGAAAGAGTAGAGAGAGGTTAACATGGAAGAAATAAGAAAAAAGACAAAAAGTAAATAGCTTAAAGGAAAAGAGTATAATCGGGGCCCATTAGGCGTCCTACGTATCCATTTAGATAATGGAATTAGAGCCGACATAGTTCTATAATTCAATTTATTCTATCAAGAGTAATATGATGAATTAAATTAGAAAATGAGAAAACAGTAGGGTTTTAGGGAGCGTACCTGATTGATTAGGTTAAATCAAACAAGTCTTTGAGCTTGAACTCCTTGGATTAAATCTTCAATAGTATGAAACTCCTCATTTAATGGATTAGAACTCTTGCTTGTGTAGAACAAGGCGTCAAAAATATGGAAAAGAGAGAAGGATTATTGTTGCATCATCTGACTTCTTAATTTTTCTCCATTGATTATGATGTGGAACCTTGAATTATGGTGGTCAGGGTCTTATTTATAGGAAAAATGTAAGGAGGTTTGATCCAAGGGCTCACAATGAATCCTATGGATGAATGGCCACGATTGAATGCTTAACTGAACAAATAATTAAATATTGAAGTTATTTTGTGCACAATTCTAAGTAAATCCCTTGGAATAAGAAATGGAGGAAATTTAGAGAATATTTGGTACACAAATCTAGGCAAATCGCTCAAGATAAGGAAGGAAGGGAAATAGGCAACTATTTGGTGGACAAACGTATATTTACTGTATCGCCTCTAATTCAATGAAGAATTTAGGGACATAAAAATTACAAAAATGCCACTAGGCATAAAAAAGTCAAAATTGTCCTCAAGAACTAAAATTACCAAATTAATCATATATGGGTAAAATGGTATGGAATCTACATGTATGTCCATGAATGACGAAAATAACCTATATAGGGATAGGAATATACTATAATTACCAAAGTGCCCTCCAAAGGGTAAAATGACACCAATATTACAGAAATGCCCTTAAAAGTTAGGAAACCTCTAGTATTTATCAAACTACCCCTAAAGGATAAGGAAAGCTAGAAATGACCAAAATGGCCCTAGTAAGTGAAATGACCAAATGACCAAAATTGCCTCTATGGACAAAATGACCAAAATGATGAAAATGCTTTCTATAGACGAAATGACCAAAATATCCTCAATGGAAAAAAATGAGCAAAATGCCCTGTATGGGAAAAATAACCAAAATGCCCTCTATGGGTAAAATGACCAAAATGTCCTTTATGGTCAAAATGACCAAAACGTCGAAAATTCCCTCTCTGGGCAAAATGACCAAAATGTCCTCTATGAAAAAAATAACAAGTGTCAAAAATTCCCTCTTTGGAAGAAATGACGAAAATTCCCTCTATCGAGGAAATAACCAAAATGTCAAAAATGCCCTCTATGGGCATAATAACATAAATGCCATCTATGGGTGAAATGACCAAAATGTCCTCTATGGACAAAATGACAAAAATGACCTTTATAGGCAAAATGACGAAAATGCTCTCTATGGACAAAATGACAAAAATGCCCTTTATGGACAAAATGACCAAAATGTTGAAAATGCCCTTTATGGGCAAAACAACAAAAATGCCCTTTATGGGCAAAATGACAAAAATGCCCTCCATGGATAAAATGACCAAACTGTTGAAAATGGCCTCTATGGGAAAAATGACGAAAATGCCTTCTATGAGCAAAATGACCAAAATGTCCTATTTGGACAAAATGTCAAAAATACCCTCTATGGGCATAATGACGGAAATACCTTCTATGAGAAAAATGACCAAAACATCCTCTATGGACAAAATGACCAAAATGTCAAAAATTTTCTCTATGGGCGAAATGACCAAATATCCTCTATAGACAAAATGACCAAAGTGTCAAAAATATTGTAGAAAAAATGACGAAAATGCCCTCTATCGGTGAAATGACCAAAATGTCAAAAATGCCCTCTATGGGCCAAATAACCAAAATGCCCTCTATGGACGAAATGACCAAAATATCAAAAATGCCCTCTTTGGACAAAATGACCAAAACATCCTCTATAAGTGAAATGACCAAGATGTCCTTTATGGACAAAATGATCAAAATGTCAAAAATGCCCTCTATAGGAAAAATGATGAAAATGATGGGAATGCCCCTATAGACAAAATGAGAAATTACTAAAATACCCCTAGATGGAACATATTGTAGCAACTTACCAAAAATGGAAAAACTAACTCTGTTCAATCAAGGGTCTCAAAATAAGGTGTCTATAGATAGCCCCTCGTTGGCAGAGCTTGTAAGCAAGCGAATGTCAATGCGAGAAAATGATGACCATTTTGGGACTTTGATTGTGGAATTGATGTGGTCAGGCTCATTCTATATGAGATTCATATGTATCACCCTAAGGTGAATAAGACCGTACGTAGTTCGCGAATGATGGAAAAGGAGACCGAGAATGAATGCTTTTCGGACAAGTTTAATGAAATTGCGTCCTCAAATGCTTCGTTTAGAAGGAATGCGATCCTAATAAGTCTTTCATGAGGTTATGCCCCTCATGAGATGGGTTTATGTCACGACCCGAGACCCACCTTGTGCGGATCTCGAATCACGAATCCTGGCCCGACTCTAGGTGCCGAACCGGGCTATCTCAACTTGCTACACAATCAATGCTACTAACATGCAATAACTAAATAGCGGAAGACTTAAACAAACAAATAAATAAAAGCTGCATGTGATATATATATAAGGTTATCAAAATGCAGAATACAAAATTCTTAACAAATGTTCATTCCCAAGACGTGGATAACATGGGAGAGCTACAAGACTATCTGTATTAAGTATTACACTTGCAACTTCAAAAGTAATGTCCACCTCTAGCTATCAGGCTCTACTGTCTGTTTTCGATATCTGTGCCTGCAAAATGTTGTGTAGTATCTGTGAGCTATGAAAACTCAGTAAGTAATCCTTTGCTCTGCCATGTGTACAAGTGTATAAAGAAGTGCTAGCCACTCAATGAATATATAACTCAATATCAAATGATGGAAGTCAAATGATAAGGAAATGAATCTACCCTGTTAACAATGTCATACCACTACAGTCATGAGCTATATCAAGTATGAAATGTAAGCACTCAACTGAAAGCTGTAAAGTCTCATGATTATTCATAATAATATAATATGATCAAGCTATGAAATCAATAATAAATGATAGTGATATCAAAACTGAAATGCACTAGTGAGGCCCGAAAATCCCCCTGAGCTCGTATTTAGTTCCAAACCATGTTATATGAATATTGCTCTATATACAATGTGACCCAACGTCCCATGCCTCGTATAGCAACGTAGTAAATGTTCCACTCGGAACCTGGACTCGAAGGTCATAAATAGCATCAGATGGAAATGTGACTGAGCACAAATCTGGCACTAATAATATAACAAGATCATGCTATCTTCCATGAAGAGTATAGTGAATCATAATTGGTTCTAGGCAATCTGATGTAACGATAGTTCTCGAGGCTATGGTTACTAGAGTGCTTTGAATATAATTGTCTGGCCCTTACGGCTCTAGGTACAAGTGTACAAAAAGGAATCCATGCACAAGTGTACAATCATGATTGAGATATATATAGAAATCAATAACTGCTTCCCACACGATAAGGCAATATTAATGTGGCTAAATAAACACTGGTATTTATAGAATACAATAAGCAATATATATAAGAACTATTGACATGGCTTGGAAAGTAACACATGCAGAGATCAAATTTTGCTTACCTCTTTTTGTATCTGTCTAGAAGGTCAAATCGCCTTCTCCTTTTCTCTTGGCGTTCTTATGATTCATAAAACGCATCTCAGTCTATATGTCTATATAACTAATGTTATTCATTAAATTTTATGTCTCCTTACTATTGGTATCCCTTTTTCTTAATTAGACTTTATTATTGAATCCGAAATGTTAAACAAAGTCGGTTTAGGCTTTCGCAAAATTCAATTCGGACTTCTATGCTAAAAAGGGCAAAACGGTTATTTGCACTTTTACGGGTTCTTACTTCTCAAGACCTCTTTTCGCAAATCAGACTCCATAGTTGAGTCCAGAATGCTCAAAATAATAAAAATTTACTATTCTTTTACTTTAATCGGAGTCCGTTTGACTACTTTTTGACTTAGGGGCATTTTGGTAATTTTTCTTTTAAATTTAATATTATTTTATTACTTGGGGTCAAAATCTAATTATCATAAGTTCTGGGTAAATTTATAATTTTCATAAATTCCTATTCCAACTTAGGATACCCAAACAGTGGATTACCCAAACCTTGGATAGGCTTTCCTTGTTTTCATTTCAATTTAAATTTCAATCTACTATATCTATAACCAAACAGCCCGAAATCACATTTTTTTAAAATTTTAAAAATCCCTCAAGCTACACCTGTATTGGGTCTAAACCATATTGGGTTGGGCGGGTCAACCCGACCTGACCTGACCCATGGCCCAAAAGCCCAAAACACCCAGCACGCACAGCGCGCTGGCCAGCCATGCGCCGGTTGTCTTCTCCGGCCACGGCGGCCATTTTTCGGCTACGTTTCGACGTCCAACCAATGGGGTCCTCTTCTGCTCCTCATGGGCTTTCCATACCTACCCTCGAAATTCAGTTTTCATCACCGGAAGGCCTCGAAAAATGGAGTTGCAGCCAACTCCGGTGAGCTGTCCTAATTTTCTAGTGAACTAAATTTTCACTATTTCATGGCTTTTTCATCTCGGTATTATTATTTGACTTTTTGAACTTAATTGGGATTATTCTATTTAATTTTGGGTCGGGGTATTACAGTTTACGTCCTCAGACGTTTTACCTAGTTGGGTGACGTCTTTAGACATTTTACCTTACATCCTCAAACGCTTTACCTAGATAGATTACGTCCTTAGTGGATGGCTTGGCTAGATGGATTACGGTCTTAGTGGATGACTTGCCTAAATGGATTACATCTGTGGTGGACGGCTTGCCTAGAGGGAAATGCAATCCTAGTAGGCTTGATGAAATATTACGATAGACGACTTATTTGAAAGGAAGGCTATTTTGACATATTATGAGATATTGCAATAGACAGCTTACCTAAAAGGGAGCTCCATTTTGATAGGTTCTACGATATGGGAATGATTTTAAACTATTCTTGTGGGGATTTGAAATCCATGGGAAAATTATTTTGTATTAGATTATGAATTAACTCTACTAGGAAAAAGTTGAATTATGAAAATGACTTGGAAATTGTGACTTGTTAGAGAGATGAAACCAAATTAGCTCTTTGAACTTGACAATTATGGGTTGTTGAGGAAATAATTGAGATTAACTCCAATGGGAAAATTTGGCATGATAGTGGTTTATTTGAGGATTGGACCAATTAGATCTGCTAAGGAAAATGATGAGTTTGAAATCAAATTAACTTCATGGGGGAGGATGTATAGAAGGAATCATCATCGTAGAAGGAAAATATTCACCATAGAGGGAAACATCATCGTAGAGGGAAGACATTCACCGTAAAAGGAAAATGTATCAACCAGTAGAGGGAAAGCATTAACCATAGATGGAGGATTGTATCACTAGAGAGGGAAATATAATCGTAGAAGGAAGGCATTCACCGTAGAGGGGAAATGTATCAACCAGTAGAGGAAAAGTATTCACCATAGAGGGAGGATTGTATCACCACATGGGGAAATATCAACCAACAGAGGTAAATATCAACTGGTGAAGGGAAATATCTACCATCTACCATAAAGGGAAATCGTCCACCATAGAGGGAAACATCATTGCAGAGGGAAATTTAAACTAGTGGAGGGAAAATATCCACTATAGAGGGAAACATCATTGCAGAGGGAAATATCAACCAGTGGAGGGAAAATATCTACCATAGATAGAGAACCACAGATGGAAGTATTTGACTAAAGTATCATTAAGAAGATACTCTTAACATTAGAGGGATGACTTTTGAAAAAATCTTTGAAAAACATTTCAAGAATTTTGAATTTGACTTGGATTCCACTAGTCCCGAGATCACTAGCAATCAAGATGGTTGTTTAGTTAAAAAAAAATTCTATTAGGTTTAGGTGGCAAGATTGCCCATCTTTGAAGTACCGTTCCACTACTTATTGACAATGATTTAAGAAAATCTGTTCAAGTTACGAATTGAGGGTATGAAGGCCTATGAGACTTGCCTAGCCAAAGACTTGTTCTCAAGTTTAGAGATAAAATCTTTTATCTTTCCAAATGACTTGGGAGATTCTTTGAAAAAACTCAGAGAATTATTTTGAGCATGATTCATCTAATCTTTTGAGAAAATGAGAATCATTGATTTTCATAGAAAGGTTGTTTTCTTAACTGATCATTTGAAATGAAGCAATTAAATGAGAGAGATATTAGGCAAGTAAGAGTGATGGAAAACTTACCTATTATGTGGACGGAGTTATCAAGGCAATGAAAAAGGTGAAATAGAACCTTTTTAGATGAAAGAAGGTTCTTGTATTGGTATGAAAGAGCCCCTTGATTAGAGCACAGTTTGAAAAAGTAGAGGTAACTCTTAGGATAGATAAGACATAAGGGAGCCCCTTGTGAAGTAATGGTGAGTTACTTCACAAAATAGGCAGAAATGAGAAAGAAATTTGTTACAAATAGGTAAGGAGGGAGCCTCTCGATGAGTTCTGGTGTGCTGTCGCAGGCAACCAAAAATAATAAAACCTAAACTCTTAAAAACACATGTAGTAGTGGGAGTAAGGATCGTTCTCACGGAGAGTGTCTAGCCTAGTTTTATGCTATGTGAACAAAGATGGGGGGGTTTGAGTATAACGAAAACAATTTTAAGAAAACAACTAAGGAACAATTCAAACTAAAGTATCAAATTCAATGAAAAGAGCAAGCATTGGTCTAAATCAACATCCACCATCAAAATTTTACAACTGATCATCGATGCAAGTATATATCAATTCACACTTTAAATATTCACCAGTTGGAACTATTTTTCTATCTCTCCTTAGTCGTAATTAATTAGAAAACAAGCGATCTAATTAACCTTAACTACTAAACAACCCAAGACAAGCGCTAAAGATTTAATCTAGTACCAGTTTTAAGAATTAGAAAGATCGATGAAGCTAAACAACACAAGCACAAGCAGTTGCATTTAATTTAGTTGAATGTTCTTCCTAAGATTTAATAATTTTTAATGCAGCAAATCATTAAATCTTAGTTGCTTCACAAATTAGAGGGATCAAATAATTACGGATTTGATATCTAATATAGTAGTAGATTGCAACAAATAATAAACTAGTAGGCCTCCTAGTAATTAAACGAGACAATCATGAAAATAAGCACAGAAAAACATCCAATACTCAAAGCATAAATTGAACAATAAAAAAAATTAGATCTCACAGTTTAATCGATTCCGAGGCTTCCGTTTTCTTCGACCAATTATAAAAATTTAGCCACGCACGGCCATGAAAACTTGAAGAAGAAAATTAGAGAAGAAGGGAGAAAGAGAGATAGGCATGCATGTGTGACGGCTGCTCTAGAAGCCCTAATTAAAAATAAAATAAAGTCCTAATATAACTAAGAAAGTGGTATTTCAGCTAAAATTCTCGCACTAGGTCTGGAATTTCCAAAAATA